>PVLD010009652.1:0-75680 GCA_004027595.1 Dinomys branickii
ACAAAATGCAACAGGACACAGAAAAACCAGAGACTGGGCTGAGCTCCTGGCGGGTGCAGAGTGAGGTGCTGAAGGGAACAAAATGCAACAGGACACAGAAAAACCAGAGACTGGGCTGAGCTCCTGGCGGGTGCAGAGTGAGGTGCTGAAGGGAACAAAATGCAACAGGACACAGAAAAACCAGAGACTGGGCTGAGCTACCTTTTAATGTAATATTTTAAAAATAAAAATGAATGCCCCAAACCCATGATGAACAAAAAAGCCATAATAATTGCAGATAAAGACAGGGTTGGTGTAACCCAGAACCTTTTCAGTGAGCCATATTCCTATCCCTTATTTTAAAAAAGTCTTTTTTTTTTTTTTTAAGATAGCATCTTAAATTTCTGAGTTGCCCAGGCTGAGTTCAAACTTGCGATCCTCTTACCTCAGCCTCCTAAGGGTGATGGGATTACCGGCATGTGCTACCACAGCCACCTACAGTGTTGCTCCTGACCTTGTTTTTATTACAATTTCAAGACTTTGTTCATCAGGAATCCTTTCTGTGATTATTTTGGCTTTTAAAAATATTGCTCAAAAGTGCATTTTATTTGACCTCTGAGATTCTTGTTTATCACCTCTCGAACTTTGCCTCACCCTTGTGCCAGCCCGCGGAAGTCAAATTGATCTGTTCAGAAAGTGTACTAGTAACATCTGGAGAGATAATGAGCCCCAGGGTGTGCTTAAGTTGGGGAGGGATTGCTGCTGGGTCCTGGTAAAGAACGGTCCTACTTTTTGGATTAGACTTATACCTTTCATTGCCTGCTTTCTGCAGTCAGTGTTTGATGATGGGGGATTATATCTTGGGGCTCCTGATGTAAACTTATGACTGATTCATGAAATCCTGCAGTGAGGGCTGGCAGCCTGATTGGCAGGGTGTCGTAGGAAAGGAAAATATGTGGCCCTTGTTCCAAAAGCATTAATTGAAAGACAGAAGCGACAGGAAAAGGACAGTACTCCTCCCATTTTGGGGTCTCCCAAGTGTGCAGTGCTGGTGGCTGCCTGGCTGCTTCTGGGGTGAGCCTGGATTTCCTCATTAGCATTAAGGAGTCTTGGCTGTTGGACTTAGAATGGAGATCGGGTATAATTTAATCCCCTTCCCCTTTACACACTGAGAAACTGAGGCACAGAAAGGCCAGGTGTCTTGTACTCTGGGTGCAGAGCAAGTTAGAGAACTACTTGGGTGGGACCCCACATACCTGTTCTGTGCTGGGCCATATCCTGGCCACCACCAGATCACTCCAGGCCTGGCCAGGCATTTATGTCTTCATGCTGGTGGGGACCCTGGCCTTCAGGGTGGCCGCTTGGGAGCGGTGAGGGAGATGCAGGTCTGCCAGGCTCATTGTCCTGCTCCAAGAACATATCTTCTGGAACAGGACATTTTCCTTTATAGACAATAGTTCTTTTTATTTTCCTTAAAAAATGATAGGCGCAGGGCTGGGGATAGAGCTCAGTGGCACAGGGCCTGCCTGGAAAGTGTAAATTTCCCAGCCCCTAAAAATAGAGGCAGGCAGAATTTCCCCGAAGTCATCATGTCAGATGCAACGTTGCTTAGGTAAGAATGTTTGAAGGAATTGTAGTCCTGTTAGAGGCAGGGCCACAGGTGTGCACAGCACCCACGTCCCGTCTGCTCGACTGGGCAAAGCACCCATCTTCTTGCTATGGGTTCACCCCGCCAATCTCTCGGGGGAAGTGGTGTCAGCCCCTTTCTTCCATCCTGTCCCCCGCTGCTCTTTGGAGGGTTCCTACCATATCCCCAGTACTGTCTGAGGAGCTGGGGATGCAGCCAGTGTTGCCAGAAGAAAACATACCCAGTGACATTTTAATGTCTGACAAACAGCGAGTAGTTGTTTAATTTAAATATCCCCCATACATTTGGAACATACTCATACTAAAAAAGCACTCATTTTCTAAAATTTAGATTTGTCTGGATGTGTGTCTTATATTTTTATTTGCTGATTGTGGCCAACTTAGGGTGTTGAGAGAGAGAGACAGAGACAGAGAGACCGAGAGACGGAGAGCAGACAAATCCCTTTGTGCTCACGGGGCTTACAGTCAAGGTCAAGCAAGTCACAGTAAGTAGATGGACCAATGTCCATAATAAGGATAAAACGTACGGTAGGGTTGAGGGCTGTGCAGCATGTGAAGCAGGGAGGGGCCGGAGCTGCCAGGATGTCGTGTCTATGGGGAAGTGCAGGAAGGTCTTTTTCAGGAGGTGGCTTTGGAGCTGACAAATAAACGTGGCGAGTGCCAGGCACTATCAGAAGGGACAAAGGGCTGCCTGTGCTGGGTGTTTCGAAGAGCAGAGGAGTGATCTGGGTAGCGGAGGGAGGAGAGGATAGGCTGTCAGGACACGATACCAGAGCGATCTGGGGTGGGGACAGCTAACAGGTGCCATAGCACCTGGTACCCTGGCTTCTAAGTGTGATAGGAAACCGCTGGTGGATTCTCTGGATATTTGTGTTTAAAGAGTCTTTCTGGGTGCTTCATGTTTGGGTGAACACAGAGGCAGGTAGGGCTGCAACGGTCCAGGCGAGAACCGATGAACACCAGCTTGGGTTGCTGGGGTGGGAGGTGGGACAGCGAAGTGCCGTGAGATGGTTGGGTTTGGGTTACATGTTGCAAGATTGCATGCGGAGTGGGAGAAGGGGGAGGAACTTGGATCAGGCCTTGCATTTTGGCAGAGAACTGAATTAATGAGAGGGCGATTGGTGCATGGCTCAGGGGACAGAATGGCTTTGGACACATCCACTTTGAGATGCCTCTCAGATACCTAGATGAGACGATGGCTTCGCAGCTGGAGCTGTGAGCCCAGATTTCCTGGGAGAGTTCCAGGTTGTAGCTAAAATGAGCTTTGTGCCAGAAGGTGGAAAGGAGGTGGGGCTGTGGGTGAGAGGTTGCTCCCAGGCTACCACCTCTGAGTACCTGCTACCCAAATCTTTCCGACTCTCAGGACTTCATATTTCTCCCTGCCCCAGGGCCTTTGCACATACTGTATTTAACCGTCTGTCCTTTCTGAGTTCTTCCCCTCTATTCCCTGGGTATCTTCTGCTCAACTTTCTGGTCCCAGCTTCAAACTCCCCTGTCTAATGAAGCCGTCTCTAAACATTCTGTCTACATCCGGTTCCCTACATCTGCTCACACCTCCTCCTTCCCTTTCATGCCACTATCTCAGTTTGTAATTATGTGTTGGGACACAGGCCAGCTGAATGGAGCAGAATTCCAGGGTCAGGGTCAAACAGTACCAATATTTGCTAGAAGTTTCAAACTCTCCGTGGCTTCATTAGTTTCCCAGTACACTTTGTTGGACAGGCTGGGGACAAATGTAAAGGCCAAGGTCATTGCACAGGGGTCAGCTGCAAGGCAGAGAGAAGGTGAACAGAGATGGCTCTGTGAAGGTCTCCACCCCACCCCCACCTCCACTGGCCTCTCGATGCATAAAAGCAATGCATTCTGCTCCTGAGAATATGGTATTTATTTTGGACTTGAAAATATGCCTCCCCCCAACCTAAAGCCCCACCCTCCAACCTGGCCTCTAGAAAAGCAGGCATTCTCACCCCGCAGTTCCAGTGGTTCTGCTCTGGGCCAGGGCCTGGGCTGAACTTCCCTTGAAAGCACCCAGATTGCTTTAGTGCAAGCTGCAAATCCTCAGAGCTCTGCAAAGATACTGTTATTCAGAGGAGCAGTCAAGGTGGTGAGAGTTTTACTTACAATGTCTCAAACAATGTTTCCTAAGGCTGAAGTTAGTGTGCCACTTTCAAAGTGACCAGCCCTTTATTCTTATCTTCATTAAGTATCTCAAAGGAAGATTGGAGGGATAAGAATTTAGGTTCTTATCCTAGCAGTTGGGTGGCCAGGGTAAGGCTCAGAGAAGAGGATTCTTAAAGAGAAATTGAGGGCTCTTATCCAGACAAGCAGAGTCACACCCTCTGTCCATCTAGCCAAATATTCATTCCATCTACCCATGCATCCACTGTGCAGAAAGCTGTTCGTGAGGCAGTCGTGGTTGCTGCAGTAGTGGATCTCACCAGCCAGAGGATGTAAAACTCTCCAGTCTGCCTAGCCTGGGTCTTTTATCTCCTTCTTTGTTGGGGGTGGTGGCGTGGTGGCACAACTATGTAGCTTTCTCAGGGCTGGGGATGTAGCACAGCGGCAGAACATATGTTTACCATAAACTGAGGTCCTGAGTTCCAAGACCACACACATGCGCAGGTGCACGCGTGCACGAACGCGAGTACTTTCCCAAAGGGACACACTGGGGTGCTGCTACAGAAGACAGGAATGATTCTACATAGGGATAATCAAGAGACAGTTACTAGGGAAGGATGCAGGGGACGGCGGGGGTGGTATCACCTACCACTCTCCTTTGCCACAGCAGTTGAGAGGCTGGAACTGCTTCCCTTTTTTACCTCTGACCAAATTTCAGTGTCTGGACTTTTGGTCCCTGTGATAAGGACCCAAGAGAATCCATTTCCTTTTGCCTACCAGGACCTTAGCTGGTGTCCTCGCTCCCTCCTCTGTCACCTAAATTTATTGGTCACCTACGGTGCTTGCTGCGTACAGTACAGGGTGCTTCTGGTCAGGAGGAAAAGGGATTTCTGAGTGCTTTGAGAACCAGAAAGTGCTTTTCAAGACTCTGAAATGTGTTTGGGGCCAGGTCTAGGCCCCTCCCATGGGCTCGGAGTCTAAACCAGTGGTGGTCGCCTTTGGCCCCATATTGGAAGCATCTGGCAAGCTTTTGCAAAATGCTGATGGCCGTGTCAAATATTCTGGTTAAATTGGTGTCTAGTGGGACCCAGGTATCGGAATATGGTAGCAGTGCTCCAGGTAATTCTATGGTATAGCGAGGCTGAGACCTGCTTGTCTAAGTGCAGCTGGACACCCTATTTGCACCTGTGCTTTTGGGCTTCCAGGTTATAAGTGTGACCCAGGTAGAGGCTGTGCCTTGTTGATGGCTACATTCCCAATATCTGTAGCAGAGTGGGGTACCTGGCACGTGCCCAATAAGCATTTGCTGACCAAATCATGCTCAGTAACCTTGCACACATCCCCCCCCGCCCCCCTGGTGGCACAGAGCCATCTCCCTCTAAAGAGTTTATGGCCTCCTCCTTCCTGGCACACGGGGCCAGGGTCTTGGCACTGACGCCAAGACATGGATCTCTCGGGGATATCAGGACCTCTCCTATAGAATATTCTGTTCCTCACTACTGCTCACACCTGATGTCCAACTGGAGCCTTTAAAGAAGTCTTTGGATATTCCAGCTCAATGGGTTTAGATTGTACCCCAGTCTCTGGCATTTAAATGTGTCCCAGATGAGCTGGGCATGGTGGTATACACCTGTAATCCTAGGACTCTGGGAGGCTGAGACAGGAGGGTCACAAATCTGAGCTCTGGTCAACTTAGCGAAACCCTGAGTCAAAAAAAAAAGGCTGAGGATGAAGGCCTTGGGTTCGATCCTTAGTACCAACACACACACACACACACACACACACACACACACACACCCCTTGCCCAGGTGATTCTAATGTGCTGTGAGGGATAGGGCTGCTGCTCTGTCCGGTCCCTACCCACTGTGTTTCCCTAACTTCAGGAATCTGAAATCGAGAGACGCCCCAGAAGTGTATTATTGGTGGATGGCACAGGACTTGCCAGTCATACCTCTTCGTAATAGTCACCTGGGTTGCTGCATTAAAAACACACATTCCTGGGCCTGTAATCCAGACCTTTGGAATTGGAAGCTCCCTCAGAGGGCCCTGGGAATCATTGTTTTAAACAAGCATCCACATCCACTGTCACCTGGCAACCCCCCAGGAGCACTGTCCCCTGGAGCAGCTTCCTGGGGCTTGCTCTTCCTTCAGTCCGCTGGCAGAAGCGCCTCCCCGTCCCCACCCCCCGTCCTCATCCACCAGGCTCCTTAAATGTTGTCCCCCCCAGAGCAGCCTTCCCTGACCTCCAAGGGACCAGAGGCTCCCCAGCCTGACCATAGCAGATCCCTGGGGAGTTCTCCTGGTACCCAGAGAAGGGAGTGTTGATGATCTCTGTTTTGTTTCCTGATCGTCCCTGCCCCCCTACCCCGGGGCAACAGGGTTGGTTCTTGCTGGGTTCCAGCACCTGGCACACAGTGGGACTGTGCTTTCAGAGCGCCTGAGATTCCTTCCTGGCCTTGGGAAACTGAGTTCAGGGCACGCAGTCAGGGGCTGTGCACAGTCTGTAAAAGGAGGGAGACCCCCAAAGAGAAAAGGAAAAGGAAGAGATCCCAGTGTGCTCTCTTCGGGCAAAAGCTACAAGGGGCGGTAGCTCTCACTTAAACCTTGGGTCGGGCAGGGCCGCCTGTGACCACCCCGAGGAAGGTGGGAGGCGGTGGCTGCCAAGCGCTGGAGGTGCCCGGACTGTGTGGCTGGCGGGGCGGCCTCCTCCCTCCCGCAGGGACCGGCCCTGCTGCCCTCCGCTTCCCTCCGCGCCCTTCTCTTTTCCTCCCCGTCTGCTCCCCTCCTTTCCCCTCCTCTCCCTCCTCCCCTCCCCCTACGCCGGGTGTGCCCCGCCCCCGCCGCCGGCCGCCCTGTCCCCGCCTCCCCGCCCCCTCCGCGGGCTGCAACAGGTGCCTCCCGGAGCAGGAAGCTCGCGCCGCCACCGCTCAGCTCCCGGGCGCGTCAGGACCCGCTGCGCCAGGCGCGCCATCCCCGGCCCAGCGTGCGTCCCCACGAGGAAAGTGACCCGGCCGCTCGGGGGCCCTCTCTGCCGGCCGGCCGTGCTGTCGCCACCCGCCGAGGGCCGCGCCTGTCCCGGTCCCCAGCCCTCCCTCCTCCCCGCCATGGACGGCCCAGGCCACGAGCCGGGGGGCAGCCCCCAGGATGAGTTCGACTTCTCCATCCTCTTCGACTATGACTATGTGAATCCTTTCGAAGGTCGGTGGGGGCTCCCGGTGCCTGGCCCCCGAGCCGGGGCGGGGCGCAGGGCCCCTCTATGCTCTGCAGCCACCGTTCCTGGGGGCCTGGAGCAGGACGGGGTCCTCCTGCCCAGGCGAGAGGAGTGGGGGCAGCGGCAGAGGGCGGCAGGCCCACTCTTGCTGCTTGGGGTCAGCTTCCAGTTACCTGCGACTTCTAGAGAGGCAGGTCCCGGGCTCTGCTGGCCCGCGCCTGGGAGTGGGTTAGAGGCCGAGGCCGTGCAAGTGAGTTCTAGCCTGCGGAGGGAGGGGGTGAGGCGGCGAAGCACGGAGTTAGAGAGGGTGGATGCTCAGAGGGTGGCGGGTGAGCTCCCTGCCTCCAGCCCCTTAGAGACACAGCTGCCCCTACACCTCCCGTGCGGTGGGGGCTGGGGACTTTCTGCTGAAACTAAGGAAGAGGCTGCTGGAGCCTCATGCTTGGGTGGTTTGGCTTTGGTGCGATGAGGCCAGCCCATTTCCTCTCAGTGTCCTGCCGCTGCTCTCACCAGTCAGCCCCCAGGGGGCCGGTGCGAGCCCTGCTGAGTGGGCTGCACGCATCCCGAGGGATGGGGCCGTCGGACAGAGTTGGTGTGGGCACTTGGGAAGGCACAGGCCGTTTCTGCCTAAACTCTGGCAGGCTGTGCCTTTACCTGCCGCAGTCCCTAAGGGCTGGGGCCAATGCTCCTGTGTCATTTCGCGTGTTTTACAGGAGCATTGGGTAGAGGGACGAGGGAAGGGCCATGCCCAGCTTCTCTGTATTTTTCTGGTTAGCAGGTTGTCTTGGAAAAACAAAAACCCCAACCAGGCTTCCTGATTTTGACAGCCCAGCCCAGCAGATGCCGGGAGCAGGCTCAGGGCCGGGCCTGCTGTCACTTCCAGATGCCTCCAGGCTGGTCTGCATCTGCATGGGTTCGCAGGAGGAGCCTGTGCTCGCTGGCTGGTGCAGGAAGCCTGTCAGAGAGACTAGGTGGCCTGGTGTTTCCCAGGAACTCTGTTAGGAAACTGTGCGGACGTTTGAAGCTTCTTATCCTTGGTGTGCTCCCCGACCAGCTTCTGTGAGGGGCCTGGTTTGACTTTGACATCGCCTTCCTTTGGATCCCTGGAGATGGCAATTAGTAATAATTTTGTGTTTTGGCTGGAGATGGAAGTAATTACCCAGCAAAAGAGATCCATGTTCTAGAGCTCCAATCTCGAGAACATCCTTTGCTTTGAAAAGATACAGTTAAGAATCTGCAAGGGATCCAGGCTCACATTAACGATCTGTCTTCGGCTCATTAAAGATTAAAATCAGATTTTGCAGGGTATTAATACCTGCACCCCGCCCAGGTTCATAGTCAGCTTTTCTTTCTTTCTTTCTCTTTTTTTTGGAGAGATGTGGATGAGGGTGAGGATTTCCGGGGAAATAGTTTCCAAGCCAGATCTGGTGGGAGGTACTTTTTATAGTTTTTCTTGGCAAGTGATGCTTGGTAGCTACCAGATGGGTATTTTAATGACCACAATGAAAACCTAGGAATATTTTTAAAAATAATTTTATTTTTTAGACTAGTTTCTAATTTATTTATCTTTTGTGAACTTCCCATATAGCCAGTACCCATTTTTCTCGTATTATTAACATCGTATATGAGTATGGTACTTTACATTTGTTATAACTCATGAACAAAAAAGGATGCATTGTTATTACCTAAGGGCTATACTTTTTCAGAGTCACAATGTTCTTTTTTTTTTTTTTTTCTGTCCTTGACATTTCTGAAGGGTGCCAGTGAGGTATATTGAGGGCTGTCCTTCATTTGGGATTTTCTGTTGTTTTCCTCCTGATGGCTATGAGTCTTTGGGAGGGAGGGCACAGGAGTAAGTGCCCCTTTGCCGCATCATATGGGTACATACTGTCAACATGACTTATTACCGTGATTGTTGACCTTAGCCATCTGGCCAAGGACATGTTTGTTGGGTTTCTTTACCCTACACCTTTCTAGTTACATTTTTTTGGAAGGAAGTTACTCTGAAGAGTGGGGATTTTTTTTTTTTTTTTTTTGAGACAGGGTCTTTCTGTATAGTTCAGACTGCCCTTGAACTAACTATATAGCCCAGGCTGGCCTCAAACTTGCAATAGTCCTCCTGCCTCAGCCTCCTGAGTACTGGGAAGAGTGGGGAATTACGCTTCTGAATCTGGTAGTAAAATGATGGCTCTTTGCCTTGCTTGGCTTTTGCCAAGGCCATGCCCGAGTTAGGGCTAACAGCACACAGGCATCACCCGGATGCTGTCCTCTGGGGCCACACCCAAGATCAAGGCCAACGTTGGCCCCTGGGGAGTCCCACCCTGCAGAAGCACAAAGAGGTGGCACAGAAGTGAGACCCAGACCCATCGCATTGCAGGGGCCTTTCACATGAGCTTCTTAAAGCCCCTCATGGCACTTTTCTTCCTGGGAGCTGACTGTTATATGCTGCCATCAAAGGCGATTAAACCCGTTATTTTGTTCTTCGTAGACCTGTTTCTGTGTTGGACTGTGATAACAGGTTCCCTGATATTGGAGCCTTCTAGGTATAAACCCCTGTTGGACACTGTGTGTTATTTTCTTGTGGTAGGGGCACCTGTTGCATAATACAGTAGTGGTGATTCTTTTCTGCAATATATGAGTGGAGTTGGTCTGTAGTGACCTTTTTTGGTGGGCAGTCAGCTCTAGGTTTTTTTTCTGTGCTCAGGAACAAGTTATGCATCTTTAGGGCACTGGCTTCTCAGTGCTGACCGAACCCCCAGTGGACACATTGGGCTCTGGTGCTTTCTTGTGGCGCTGTTTCTTGGTACGTTTCTCTGCTGGACTTGTTACACTTTCTATTTCTACTGGAGCCATATTGGGTAACTCGTAACTTTCTAAGAAAGTATGTATTTTATCTATCTTGGTTTTCAAATTGATTTGCCTAGAGATGCGCAAAAAGTATACTTATTATTATAATTTTTTTTTTGTAGCAGAAGGGACAGCTAGGTACATAGTGACAGAGGAGGGACAGGGCTGTGGGGGTCCTGGCTGGCTGTGGGTCCCACTATGGAGGGGAGATAGGCTGCCATCCGCAGACAGCTGGCAGATTCAGCTCCCCTGTGCATGCTTGGCATTCACTGAATTCCTGATTCCTGCTTCTCACAACCTGTAATACCTTGGAAGAGAAAGGTGCACCTTGGGAATTCCCGGCCACTCCAGAAGTGCCACATCACCTAGGTCCTGTGTTGGAGACAGGTTGGGGTGTTCACTTTGGGTTTGCCACAACAGTCTGGCACACCCCTTTATGGGTTCCTGGTAAGCTAAAGCTTATGGCACCAGCTCTGGCCTTTCCGAGGGGCGGAGATTCCTCCTGATCACCAATTGCTGTTTTGAAGTCTCTTCCCGGGATCCTTAGACTGCTGGGGTCTCGGCCCTTGGAGAAGGTGATGAAAGCCACAGATGTCACACGTTCACACATGTACACATACTCACAAAGGAGTGCGCACGAACGCCATGCGTCTGCGCGCGGTGCATGTACACCTCGCCCCGTGCACCATCACCCATTGCGTTTTATGCCCTACCCACGGGAGTTGCAGAGCCTTCTGAGGCCAGCTCCCTCATGCTGCCTGCATGGCAGGGTAAGAACACCTGCTCCCACCCCATTCTTTCCACTCACACTCAATGCTCGTTTTTTTTAGTGTCAGGCCCTGAGGGTATGGAGATAAAAGAGATGTGGTCCCTGCCCTTGCCTGGCCCCCAGGCCAATACAGTACAGAACCTGGTAAACAAACAGGGGCAAATGAGGTGTTGTGATACAGCTGCTATCTTTTTCGTATGCTTACTAAAAATAGGGCCCTACATGAGGCGAGCGGGGCTCGCTGAGCACGTGACATTCAGAGACATTGCCGTCTGCGTTGAGTTAAGGACGGGACTTAATGAGCCTGCTTTGGACAAATAACGTCTCCAGGTGCAGCTGGAGAGGTGAAATACGGGCTAGAATTGAGCGGGGCCTTGTCAGGGAGGCACAGGAAGTGAGGATAAAGTTGCCTCAGTCATTGTTCACTGTTGAACCGTGTCACTGTAGCTGCCAAATTAAAGGCCCTCTGCCCTTTTGGTGGCTTAGACTTGATGGAGGGTTGAGGCTCTTCCACCCTTAAAGCAGTGCCATTCAGATGGGTTCCCAAGGCTCTCTAGCGCTTTAAAGGGGGCGATTAATAAATGGCAAGGTGAAGCATGGGCTTAATCCTGCCTGTGTATTAGAACCTGCGGGGCTGTGCCCTCAACCCTCAAAGTCAGGGTCTTGACTGAGAGGCTTGTATCTGTACGTAGCAGGGCAGGCCGGGAGCCTGCGCATTTGGGGTCCCCAACAGGAGAGCTCACAGCCAGAATGCACCCTCCCTGAAGCAGGGGGATGCCAGCAGTGTCTGATGTGCTCCTTGTACAGTAGCGTGTGTGTGCGTGTTCCCCACTTACATATGAGGTATATGTAACTTTAATGGTGCATGTGCTACTCTCGTAATGAGATGCTTCTCATAGAACTTCCAACAAAAATAGAAATTAAAAAAGGACACACATGGGAACTGTATTTTTTGGGGAGGGGGTACCAGGATTGAACTCAGGACCTTGTGCTTGCCAGGCAGGCACTTGTGCCACTGAGCTGTATCCCCAGCCCAGGAACTATACTGTTTGTTTATCTTTCTTTCTCTACCCCAGATGGTTCTGGCCACTTTCTGGGGTGCCTGTATCTTTGTTTCCTCCAATCCTAGATGTTGTTGACTCAGCAAGTCATGATATTCTGCCGTAGTTACTTTCCACCTGGTGGCCTGGGCTAGTAAGCAAAAGGATCTGACAAACAGCAAGCATGGGATGAAAGGTTGCTGAATAAATGGACAGAAGTGGCATAGTTCTTTACTAGTGATATACTGGAGGACACATGATTTCTGTGTTCTCATCTATGAAATGGGCTAGCAGTGCCAGTGCCTCCAGCTGGGGCAGATGTGAGGCAGGTGTGAGGTTTCAGTGAGATGATGTGATTCACGCACAAGCAGCTTGTGACACAGGATGTCGGTGACCATGATTGTGGGCTCTGAGAAATTTAGCTCCCCTGCATTTTCCGGGGCTCTAGCCTTTGGAGGAGAATCTCTGCCTTGGGTGTTGGTGAATCCTGTACCTTCAAAGCAGATGGACCAGGAAATGACAGGAGAACACAGTGGCTGCTGGGCTTGAATCTGCACAATGTTGGGTTCTTTATCTCAGATGCCCTTTGTTTGTTTGTTTTATGGTACTGGGAATCGAACTCAGGACCTTGTGCTTGACCAGGCAGGCGCTTATGCCACTGAGCTATACTGAGCTATATCCCCAGCCCCCTCAGATGCCTACTGAGTTCTCAGTTTAAAGACTGTTATCCCTTCTGGCCTCAGCCCCAGAAGTTGACTGTCTGCAGAGTCTTCCTCAGTTGTTCAGACCCTGGGGCTGCCTTGCTCAGTGGTGCAGGCCTTCTCCCCAGTGTTACGCCCTGGGTCCCGAGGACTGCCTCAGCCAGAGCCAGGAAGACATAGCTTGAAAGATGCACCACCAGGGTATGGGGCAGCTTCCTCCTGAGAAGGATCTTCCTCCCTCCCCTCACAGGAAACAGTCTCAGGCATACAGTGTCTGGCCAAGATCACTTCCCTGAGCTGAGCCAGCTCAGCTTTTTTGCTGATTTTTTTCTGAAACTCAGCTCAGGGAATCAGGCAAGATCTTAACCCTGGGACTCCTGTAGAGTGGGCCAGGAACTGTCCGCTGCTTCCATATCTGGAGCAGAGCCTGGTGCAAGTTCCACAGAGCAAGGGGAACTACTTTTGACTTTTTCCCTGAACTTTTTCCAAAATATGCAAAAGCTAAGATAATGGTACACTTGGGGTTCCACCCCTCAGCTGCAATGATTGTCAACTTAAAGCCAATCTTGTTCCATATCTCCAATCCCCGCCTACTCTCCCCACTTCACTCATTTACTTTAATCCAAGTGCAGATGACATAATATTTTATTAATAAACAGATTGCTAGGTATAGCTCAAGATAAGGACTCTTGGGAAAAACACAGCTGTTTCTGGGTATCTCCAGGGGATTGGTTCCCACTCATCCATCCTCAGGGGCTCCCGTCCTTTATATGAAATGTGACAGCATTTGTGTGGAACCTGTGCACATCCTCCTGTGCATTTTAAATAATTTCTTATTATAATTTATTAATAGCTAATAACTAGATATTAATATCTTAATCATATCTATTAATATCTAATAGCTATTAATTTCTTAATATCTAATACAATGCAAATGCTGTGCATAGTTGTTACACCCTGTTGCAAAGGCATAATGAAGAAAAAATGTCTGTAGGTGCTCAGTACAGACAGCTTTTTCCCCCAAATATTTCTGAGCGGTGGGTGGTTGTTTTCCAGCTTGTCTCATAGGTGTCTTTTCATTGCTTTGTTTGAACCAAGATCTAAACAGAATCCTCACTTTGTAACTAACTGCTTGATGTGACCCCTGCTCCTTTTATCCTATGAGCATCTTCATCCCACTGTTTTATTGCCACTTGCTGACACCACAGGTCTTGCTTTATTGTGCCAGTTGCATCCCTGTGGTTTCTTTCAGCTTGTTCTTCTTTTCTTGCAGGCTGGCATTTAGTTGTGCAGTCTGGTGCCTGGGCTCTTTTATACGTTTGTTACTGTTTTCCTTTTGCAAAAGCCACATACGAGAGGCAGACTAAGTTACAAGCAGGATGGGTGGATTTGCTTTCCCTCAGTTGGCATTTGAGACCCTCCCTCTTTCTAATCTGAGGATTTGGGCGAGAGCCTTGTTTCAGCTGGGCCTGTTTTAGTTAATAAAATGCTTTTCTCCAAGCCAGTCCTTCCCATGTGAATTTTAATTGAGCCATGCTTGGGTGAGTTTTCAGAAGGCAAGAAAGTGGCCTGCAAACCTCAGGATTTATGAAGGCCCTTATCAAAACAGACCTGCTTGGGCATGCCTGCGAAAGCGGGAATGTTAAATGCGGGGGTGTGGTGGGGGGACCCTTTAAGTCTGAAAGACCAGAAACAGTTATTTTAAAGATGAAGGAAAGGAGCTGTTTACCTGCGTTTTCCTAAGGAGCCGGGCTGCAGGTCTGCAATCTGCAACTGGTGACGTCACCTGTGCTGCCGTGGAGTAGCAGGAATGTCTTAATAACCAGGGGCTGGCAGGCCGCTGATTAGTGTGCTCACCTCCGGGAACATGGCACTGAAATGAAAGCTCTTGGGAGAAAGTATAAATAAAGGATCTGCCAGTCAATAAGGTATTAATTTTAAATCTCTGTCCCTAGCCAAGGGTTATGTGGGCCCTGCTGTCTCCAAGGGGAAGTTTCCACTTGCATTTTGAGTTGGCTGAAAGGCAGATGGAAATCTGCTTTTCAGGCTGTGCCTGGGGAGTGGGGATCTGCGGGGTGCGGGTCCCGGGACGGGCGGAGTGAGGGTTTGGACTGCAAGCTCAGCTGTCCGGAGGGTGATGTGGTGATGACTCTGACCCCCAGGCCGCGTCCCTTCCTTTGGGCCTTCCATGGAGCGGGTGGGCTCAGCTGTGGGGAGCCCTGTTTCTGCAGGAAGAGTATCTGGAGTCTATTTCTGGTTAATTCCTCTGACCGGATCTTTCCTTCTCCTTTGGAGAGGAAGCCACCCGGAGTTCTGCTGTCTGTGGGGTACTGCACTCGCCTGTTGCAGACTTCTTTAAGTCCCCAAAGTGAAGGGTGATAGCAGGGTGATTGGGTAAAGAAATTTTGGTGCATTCTACACTGTAATACTCCTGTCGGTGCAAAAGAAGTGACTTTTTCACACTGCAGGTAGCTCTTAGACTTCAGGTTGAGTGAAAGAAGTGAGGTGTGCCCATCCCATGTGTTTTGTCTGTGTGACAGTCAAGACCAGTCAAGGCCTGTGTACTGTGAGAGGGTCAGGCCTGTGGTGTCTCCCAAGTGAGTTATTGGCTGGGTGGTGGGGCCTTGGGGGAGGCCTGGGTGGGTCAGGGATTCTGAGTGTCTTGAGTGCATGTAAGTACGTAAAAAGCAGATGTGTTCAGTATCGCACATGAGTGATCCCTCAGTTCGATCCTAGCTTTGCCACTGGCTGTTTTTTGGACCTTGAAGGTTTCTTTGCCCCCAGGCCTCAGTTTCCTCTTCTGTAATACAGAAGTGTTGGTAGCATCTGCCTCCCAGGTTGTCAGCTGCAGAGAGAGAGAGAGAAAGAGAGAGAGAGAGAGAGAGAGACAGGAAAAGACACGCAGGCTCCTGGTGCAGCCACCACTGGCCATCGGAATGACCACGCACGGGGAAATCTTTGGAATTCTTGGAGGCAGGAGGCTCCTGAAATGGCTCTAAACCAGCCAGAGCCTGTTCCTTCTACCCAGGTTGGAGGAAGGAGACGAAGTCTGGATCCTGTTGCCCTCGCTGGAAAGATGACCGAGGCCCGCAGGTTACAGTTTCTGTGTGTTTCTCTGCTCTGCTCCACAGCGGGATGTGTGGGCCTGTGGGTGCCTTGCCAGCTGCCAGTCTATAAGGCTTGTGTTGCTTGCGGATTGTCCCTGTCGTCTGGCCTCATGGCAGTCTGCCTGGGAAGTGCTGCCAAGCCCACCTCTCAGCTGTCTGGGGAAGGCAGACAGCCGTCTTTGCTGGGACAAGGTCAGAAAAGACTGGTGCATTTAAGGTAGCTTTTCTCAGTGGTTCCGCAGGAGACAGGGCGATAAATGTCCTCCCTGCCCATTCTGGCATTTGTAGACCTGATGGGTCTGGATGGAATTTCTTGACTTGCAGGGCCTGAGTCTGTGTGTGCCACCTCTGAATGAAGGGTGTGACAGCCTGGCTATCCCTCGTATTAATACATATGACTCACCGGTGGGGAATCCAGTTGCTGCTCTGCATGGTAGCAGGGACAGTAGTGACTTGGGGGCTTTTAGGAACATTGTCTAAGTGTCATGTTTATGACCCAAAGACTGTTGGTGGCATTTGAAAGCAGTTCTTGCCTACAGTTTGTGTGAGGTGAAAGCCAGCCAGATGGGAAATCCATCCTCTGTCCCGTGGCCTCTTGGGATTCGTGAAGCCCTGATGTGCAGGAGTGTTACTTGGGTAGGCGGCGGGATCCTTCCCTCTGCTTTTCTCTGGCTGCAGGTCTGCAATGCCAAGCTGTGGCATCCTGAGCACTGCCATGGCAACAGACTGTGATGTCTCAGAGCCAGGGCCAGGGACTCAGCAGCTCGGGGCCTGAGCTCAGTGAGCTGCAGGTCGGTCAGGCGTGTTGGGCAGGGATGGTGTGGCTCTGTGGCCCCAGTGTCAGCCTCAGAGGCATCTCACCTGCAGGTCACACTGTGACTCCTTTCTGCCAACTCTTCCAAGCCCCAAAGCTCCAATTCACATTACCCGGTACCAAAGAAAGCCCAGGGCCTCACATACCTTCCCTAGCCGGGTTTCTGTCTTGGTCAGTCTGTTCTGTTTCCTGAAAGTCCCACTGTCTGTACTTCAGGCTGAGAGGGTGATCCCCTGCCATTCCTTTCTTGGCAAGCTATGTGTTGGCTGATGCAGAGTACTGAATGTCTGCTTCAGTCTTGGCTCACAGGATGGGCTCTGGTGGGGACCACCATGTGGTGATTTTTTTTTTTTAAATGTACCTGAAATTGAACTCAGGACCTTGAACTTGCCAGGCAGGTGCTGTGCCACTGAGCTATATCCCCGGCCCCTCGAGGGTGATTGTTTAACCCTTGACTGTTCCTGGGGCCAACGACAGGCTGCAGGCACTGCAGAAGAAATGAATTAGTGTCTCCCATTGTCAGGAGCAGCTACCTCCTGGGTGATGGACCCCAGTGCAGTTTCTGTTCCAGGGGAAGCCTCGTTTCTCAGGGTTGGGGTTAAGTTGTCACCACCCAGAAACTAGCCTCCTTTCTGAGAAGCGGGGTAGACTGGTGGCTAGGGGTGGAGCGGAGGACCAGACTGCCTGAGATTGAATCCTGGCCCTGCCACTTAGAATCTGTGTGACCTCGAGCACATTACTCATCCTGTCTGAGGTGAGCCACATTTGTAAAGGGAGGAGACTGTGTTACCTGCTTCACAGGATTCTTGCGAAAGAAACACACTAATATATGTTAGATGCAGGTAGTAGCTCTTGGTGTAAAAAGGCAAATAACATCCATGCATTGGTGTTATCACTTGTGTTATGGCTCATGGAGGCACTAGTACTTTAGTGAGACTTCATTGATCCCAGGTAGCCTGGGGTGGGGGTTCAAAGTCAGGCGGGCGGGGAGAGTGCTGAGAGGGTACTGGAGGCAATCTTTACCTCCCCCTCGCTTTCTCAAGCTCAGCAGAATCTGTGAGAGAAAGGAGAATTCTTGAACTGCTGACCAATTCATTTTATTTTTGTAACAATTTCTTCCTTTTTTAAAAAATGCTTTTGATAGGATTGGGAGCTAGTGGGCGTGAGGCTTTCAAGTCATTAAAAACAGCGACCATAGCAGGGAGGGGGTCGAATGTTCACTTAAAAGATGCTTCTTTCCATAATAATAGTACAAATCCAGAGGACCCGATGTCTTGAGTATTTATTCTGTGGGGTTTGGGCTTTTCCAGGATGAGGTGAGATGTCAGGTGGTATCATCTTTCTCTGTTACCCACAAGGACATGGAGTGTCCCCAGGTCCTACACCAGCAGGCAAGGTTAGAGCTGGGGTTCCCTGGTGCCATGCTGTACCTTCTGTGACACTCAGGGTCCCGTATGCAGACCTCTTTGAAGGGTGTGTGGCTTCCCAGCAATCTTGTCCTGCAGCTTTGGGGAATGGCCATAGGTCTCCCCAGACTTTCCCAGGTGCCTCGATGTTGGGAGAGCTCCCTGAAGCCTGAGGGCAGGAGGGGCGGTACCCTGGGATACCTGTCCTCTGGGGCTGACTGTAGCAGTCTGCCTTCAGAACTGGCTTGAGTACAAGACCTGGGGTGTGACCATGTGCTGGGGACAATGGGCCTTGCAGGAGATGTCTGGCAGTGCCTAGAGACAGTTCTGACTGCCACAGTGGGTAGGGGCCAGGGATGCTGAGCCCCCTCCCCATACCCTGCACCCAGCATGCCAGTTGTTCTGGGGTGGAGAATGCCTGTGTGAAGGGCTGGTGCCTGGGGCTGCTAATTCCAACTGTGGGACTCTGCGTAAGTTAATCCACTTCTTTGTGAGACCCCCACTGTGCTGCAAAAAGTACGCAGTGCAGAGGGGAGGCAGACAGCGGACCTACAGGCAGACTCCAGACAGGACTCAGAAGGGTCTGGAGCAGAGAAGAGCTGCCCAGGCCAGCCTGGGGAGTCGGGGAACCTCCAGGGCGAGGTGGCATGAGCTAGGCACAGGCAAGTCAGGAGCAACGGAAGCGAGTTAAAGGACACAGACGACTGTGAGCAACCACCTCCGACTTCCCCCATAAGAGCTTCCAGCTTCTTTTTCCTTTTGGACGCTGGCGTCTTCTCTGGCAGGTGGCCCGCTGCTGGCACACCGCACAGGGTGGCAGCTGGCGTCTTCCTTAGTGCTGCTCTCTCCGAGGCTGTCAGCAGGAGCGGTGTCTCAGCAGTGTTCCACCCTCCTTGGTACCCCCCCATGCCTCCCGGGCTTAGCCCAGGTAGACTCTGAGGTCACAGAAATGTACACATCTTGAAAGCAGCACAGAAGCAAGGGTGCTTCACATTTGACAGAACTCATCAAACTCTGCCCTCTACCTCGGTGAAGTTCAACCTCAGTAGGAGAGGCAAGCCAGGCATAGTGTTGCCTGCCTGTATTCTCAGCACTGGGAGCCTGAGGCAGGAGAATCACAGGTCCAAGGCCAGTGTGGGTACATACTGACTTAGCAAGATCCTGTCTCCAGATAAAAAAATAAAAAGTCCAGGGATATAGCTCAGCACTAAGGTCCTGGGTTTAATACTGCGAACAAAAAAACGAACAGAAGGATTTAAGAAGGGGAGCCAGCTGGGGCTCAGAGGGCTTGGCCTCCCACTGGTGCACTTGAGTGTACTAACTTTTCTTTTTATTATATTTTTACCTTACCTTCTGTTTGTGGGGTTGACACTGATTTTCCATTTGCGGTACTGGTGTAAAAGTTCCTTTTAAATTAATTAATATGTGAGTGAATTTAAATAGAAATATTGAATAAATGCTACTTACTGGTGGTGCAGGGCAGAGCAGAGATCACGGAAGTGGAAAGAAAAGTAAAATGTTTTGGATCCCTCCTGAGAAAATTTGGTGCCTTTGTGTACTGGTTGATACATTTTGTCAACTTGGGGAGTCTAGAGGTTTGTCTGAGTGACTCAGCAGGAAACTAGGGGGCTTACTTTGTATACATCCTGAGCCTGTGGAAGAGGAAGGTATGGAGATTGTGTGAGAGCTACACGACCCCTGGGTGGAGGTAGCCTGTTTGAAGTGTACGGGAGCAAAAGAGGCTACTGGCTGCCATTCCTCCCTTTTGCTCTGGTTGTTTTGCTGTGTTCTGCCACCATGAACATTTGCCCTCTGCCGTGTGCCACTCTGCCTCTAGCCGGCCAAGTATGGACTGAAACCTCCACAAACTGTAAGCTAAATAAATCTTCCCTTCCTTCATTTTGGGTGTTGGGTATTTTTGTCTCAGCAACGAGAAAAAAGTAACCCAGACACTGTGAGATGCGCGTAACTGGTGTAGACAACAGCTCTGAGCCAGTGGGGGCCATCGTCACAGAAGTAGCTAGGAATCTCAGCCACTTAAAGAAATGTTTTAAAGATGCACCATTTGTGAAACTTGTCACATACCCAGGGGACTGAGAAGTCAGTGGTCATTAATTATTGTCATAGTCCTTGCTTGCTGTTAAACATTCACAGCCATGGGGAGAGGAAAGAAAAACAGAAAAGAAAAACTGCCATGTGGACTAATTAAGAGCCAGTGTGAGCGCTTCAGTACTTTGAAGCTCTTCAGCTCCCAGGGAGGGGCTGGGTTTCCAGGCTGCCTATCTGTGACTGCCCACATTGGCCCGAGGGGTGTTTCTGATCAGCTGCCACGCAGTTTTCCTGATAAAGTTAGCATTTTGGCTCAGGAACTTGTGGTGCTTACAGGGCAGTTATTCTCAGACATGGATCTGAAGCCAGTCTTTCCCCAGATTAAAAGCCCATGCTCTGCTACCTGTGGGGAGGGCGTGTGCATACCACACTTGTGTGAGTGCGGGGGCAAATTTGCACGGCTATGCTCCACAGGAACTGCAGGCCCTGCTCACTCTGGCTACGAAAAGCAAAGGTGTCAGAGCCAGAAGCAACTGTGGAGACAGATTTGGTTTCGCACTGTTCTGTTATAAATGCGGTGAAGGCAGAGTGGGTGGGGACTTTTCCAGAGTCACACAGTTAGTGAGAGGCAGAGCGGGACTCAGTTCTCAACTTCCTGCTTCATAAACCGAGGTTTCATTATCATTCTGACCCCCCCCCCCCAACAATACAGTTTAAAAATGTTTGGAGAGGGCTGGGATTTAGCTCAATGGCACAAGTGCCTCCCTGGCAAGCGCAAGGTCCTGAGTTTGATTCCCAGTACCAAAAAAACAATGTTTGGAGAATTTCTTTTCTCTACGTAAAATAGAAGTCGGCTTTCTGCTGTGCTGTCGTTCCCTGACTACTCAGGTCGCCTCGCTGGAGGAAGTCACTTGTCTATGCCCAACAGAGAAGCCTACACATCCATCTGCTGTGTGTGTACCCAAGGGCATGAAGGGATTCTCTCACATGCCCCTTTTCATGCCAGATGTACTGCCCATTTGTGGGCAGGACCCAGCCAGGTGCCAGGGCTGTTCACTCATTGTTGGAGAGGCAGTCAATAAATAGATATTCCCCCAATACAGGAAACAGCCAGAGAACCCTGAAAGTATTCAGAAATGATGGGCATGAGTGGGTTGTAGTTATAGAGAGAGGTGGCAGGAGCTGTTTGGGCAGAACAAAAGCAAGTACAAAGGTCCTGAGGTAGGTGCTTTCTCAAAACTCCAATTTTGGCTGGAGTCCAGGGGGAGAGGGCGGGAGGGAGGTGAGAGGAGAGAGGTGAGATTGGCAGGCGCAAGCCTTGGCCAGGCTGGCTTCTTTGAGGTCATTTATCTTTGCTCTAAGAGCTGTGGAACACTGTTGTGGGTGCTCTCATCTGGAGGGGGGCTTCATTCAGGCTCCTGAGATCAGCACAGCCAAGTTAGATTGCATCAAGTGCCCAGAAAAGGCATAAGGAGGATGAAGATGGCCAGGGTGTCTACCCCAAAGCCCCAAAGCAGGAGACCATGATGCAGTTGCAGGAAGAGGTCTTGTTCCTGGCCAGCAGGCCCTGGATGTGATCCCTGCATTTATTTTCTCCCTCAGCCACTCAGCAGATGTTTACAGAGGGTCTGCAAGTGCCAGGCCCAGTGGCAGGTGCTTGGCAGACACTGCAGAACCACAGCAGACATGGATCCAGCCCTGAGGGAATTTCTGAGCCCAGTGTAGAGCAGCAGGCATCCATGAAGGTCCAGATAGAAGATATTTTAGGCTTTGTGGCCTGTATAGTTTCTACCACAATGCCCAGCTCTGCTGTTATAGCACAAAAGCCAGGCCTGGGCCCTGTGTAAGTGGGCGTGACTATGTTCCAATAAAACTTTATTTACAAACCCAGTCTGTGGGCCACATAGATGTAATTTGCCTGTCCCTGGTTTAGCAAGATGGGTTCCCTAAACAGATCAATAGGTGATGTGTTGGGAGCTTGTTGATGTGCCAATGGAGAGAGATGGCAGGGAGTGGGCAGAGATGCCCTTTTTGATGGGCCAAGCTGAGGAGGTTCTAGCTGAGCAGATGTGTGAATGAAGCAACAGTGGAAGGTATTTCAGGGAGAGGGAGCAGGCACAGGGACTCGGCAGAAGCTGCTGGGAAACTAGTGACAGCAGAGTCAGCTTAGGGAGGTGGAGAGGTGGGGAGGTGAGACAGCCTGGGGTCAGGAACAACCTGTGTTCATGGCTTCAGGTCCCACCTAAGGGTCCAGGGAGGCTTGTTGGAGGGTGTCTAGAATGGCTGATTCACAAGCTGCTACATAGAGCCCGGAACATGGGGGAAAGGGGAGATTTCAGATGGGAGGTGGTATGAGCCCGGGATGACATGTGGACCTTTCTTATCTATTGACAGTGGGGCATTCAGGGTGTGCTGATGGCTAGGGTGTGAGGCCTGACAGCGAGGAGCCAGGCTGGCTCATGTCATGGTCACCGATGGAGAAGGCAGGGTGAGGAGCCCCGAGATGGAGCAGGGTGAGGACGGAGTGCTCCCTTGCTAACTGCACAGGGATTTCCCGAGGAGCCCTGTGTGCCTGGTGTGATACGGAATCGGATGAGGGACATAAGTCAGCAAGATGGGATGTCTGTCAAGAAGGAGTCTTGGGAATTGAATGATAGTGTGAGTTTGGGGGTGGCAGTGTCTTTAGGCAGTTGACACCCAACCATCCACAACAACATTTTGCAGCGTGTATGTGTTTGGGGGGCTGTATTTTCAAGGTGGCAGCAGAAACCTGGGGTAGATGCCACGAGTAAAGAACTTAGATAATTCTACTTTCACTGGCTGTAAAGCTCATAGCTTAGGGAGCTCTGTAGCCACCATCCTGCTTTTGGGGGTCTGTAGGATTTCTGAGCCTGCTCATTCTGTGTCTTGGTGAAGCTCTTCCCCTCCTGGGGCCTCCTCTGTAAAATGACCCAGATGAGGCACAAGTCCTGCTTCTACATTAAGCTGCTGCTTATACTTGAGTGTGAACATGTAGGGTTCAGATGCGGAGCTCCATGGGACGCCAGAGCTCCCGGAGCCCCTCTGCGTCCTGTGGCCACATCATACACATAGAATGACAAGAAGGATCTAGATCAGTGTTTTTCAAACACTGGTCATGACTGCTGGGACAGGAACTTGTTTAGTGGGTTGTGACCAGCAGTGACATAAAGTAACCCCAGTCAGGAGGGAGGCCAGAGGCAGCAAAGGATGCAGCAGGGTAAGTATCCTCTCAGCTGCAGGCGCACGGGGTATGTGGACAGTGTTGTGGCATAAGTGAGTTTCTGCTAAGGGTCTCAGCCTCCCGCTAAGCCAGCACATCTGGATGCCCTTGATCCTCTCTGATCTCCAGCTTCAGGGGTTTGAGACGAAGTAGCCTCACTTTCCCCCAGGTGACAGCCTGAGGATCTAGTTTGGGATTTGCCATAACGGAGATCAAAAAAGTAAATAAATGGCAGCAGAGAAAACCCCAGCCTGTGATTGCTGTGCACGGGAGTTCTGTTTTAGAGGCTTAAAAGACCCCTCCTTCCCCCCTTTTCTTTCCAGAAGAACCGAATGCACATAAGGTCGCCAGCCCACCCTCCGGACTTGCATACCCTGATGATGTCCCGGACTGTGGCCTCAAGCCATACAGCCCCCTCGCCAGTCTCTCTGGCGAGCCCCCCGGCCGGTTTGGAGAGCCGGATAGGGTAGGGCCCCAGAACTTTCTGAGCCCCGCCAAGCCAGCAGGGGCCTCAGGCCTGAGCCCTCGGATCGAGATCACTCCGTCCCACGAACTGATGCAGGCAGGGGTGCCCCTCCACATGAGAGACGCCAGCCTGCTGCTGGAGCAGCCGGCCCTGGCCGGGGTGGCCGCCAGCCCGAGGTTCACCTTGCCCGTGCCCGGCTTCGATGGCTACCGCGAGCCGCTTTGCTTGAGCCCCGCTAGCAGCGGCTCCTCTGCCAGCTTCCTTTCCGACACCTTCTCCCCCTGCACGTCGCCCTGCGTCTCGCCCAATAACGGCGGGCCAGACGACCTGTGTCCGCAGTTCCAAAACATCCCTGCTCATTATTCCCCCAGAACCTCGCCAATAATGTCACCTCGAACCAGTCTCGCCGAGGACAGCTGCCTGGGCCGCCACTCGCCCGTGCCCCGTCCGGCCTCCCGCTCCTCGTCACCTGGTGCCAAGCGGAGGCATTCGTGTGCTGAGGCCTTGGTTGCCCCGCTGCCCGGAGCCTCACCCCAGCGCTCCCGGAGCCCCTCGCCACAGCCCTCATCTCACGTGGCCCCCAGGGAAGACGGTGCCCCGGCTGGGTACCCCCCCACAGCTGGCTCCGCCATCCTCATGGATGCCCTGAACAGCCTCGCCACGGACTCGCCCTGTGGGATACCCCCCAAGGTGTGGAAGACCAGCCCAGACCCGTCGCCGGTGTCTGCTGCCCCGGCCAAGGCCGGCCTGCCCCGCCACATCTATCCTGCCGTGGAGTTCCTGGGGCCCTGTGAGCAGGAGGAGAGGAGAAACTCGGCTCCAGAGTCCATCTTGCTGGTGCCACCAACTTGGCCCAAGCAGCTGGTGCCTGCCATTCCCATCTGCAGGTGAGTGGGGCTCTGCAAATCATTTGTCCCAGGAGTTTTTTTTAACTGGTTGGGAGCGTGGAATTTAGAGTTGTGTGGACTGGGTTAAGTCCTGGCTGTACCACTTGCTGGTTATGAGAACCTGAGAGTGAATCTAAACGTCTTGAACCGTGGCTTTCACATCTGTAAAGTGGATGTCACCACCAGCAAGTGGTGGTGAGGGAGTTAGGGCCAAATGACTGTCATATAGCACTGATTGTGCCAATTGTCTTATAGATACTCAGAAGGCAAGAGTGAAGTCAACAGGCAAGAATTTCTGTCTTTATGGAGCTGACATTCTAGCAAGCACACAGCAAGCCTTAGTATGCAGAGTTTACTTCTTTATAGGAAGCATTGGAATTTGTTGGCATCTGCTATATGTGTTGGTATTATTCTCAGTGATATGGGGGATTTAAACCAATAAAATGTGTAAGTCTCAGTCCTCAAGAAGCTAAGATCTTGGCAGTTTTAAGAGATGCATATAGGTAGCATGCAGGCTTTGAGATTGCTGAGGATTGAATTTGAGTTTTGGTAGGTTCTCACTGCCTGTATGATCCTGGGCACCTCTGGTCTGGTGCTATGCCTGTGGCAGACATTGTTAATAAATTAAGGCACTCTCACTGAGCACCTTGTTGGTGCTGCACCTAGAGCAGATATCACTAATCAATCAGGACCTCCCACTTTTACTGAGCCTCTTTCTAGCCTTGTTTCATTCCCCGCGAGATGAGGGTAATAATTAGTACCTGCCCTGTACCCGTTTCCCCCAAGGATTAGGTTAAATGACATTTCTTGGCATAGAGCCTGAACAAAGTAAGAGTCAGAAAAGGAATGGCTGCTATTATAGGAGAATCTAATTCTTAGAGAAGTGCGTTCTCATTGATAGGCCTTATGTTAGGGGACTGAGGTTATAGTAGCCTTCACAGCAATGATGATGGCCTCCATCACGGCCAACATTTACAGTAATGACAATGACATTAATAGCCACTGGAGTGGAAAGGTGCTTGCTCTGTGGCAGCAGGTGTCATCTCATTTATTCTCATCTGAACTTGGTTTGGCGTTATTTAGCATTATTTTTTCGTTTTCATTTAGATGATAAGGCGAAGGAGGTGACCAGGCCGGGGGCAGATATGGTTCTGTCTGCTCTAGTGGATGAAGAACTGGAAGGCTTGTGCTTATCATTATGATCAGTGTGGTCCTCAGACTTGCTTTTTGCTTTAGCAAAAGGAAACCTTTGTTGAGTTGAATGTCATAATGGATAAAAGTAGTGCAGTTTTGATTGATGTGGGGCTGAGGATGGCCATGGGCCCTGCCCACCGGGCTTTGAACCTGCCTGCATCAGACCAAAACAGATCGAAGGGAGCTTCCCGTCTGGCATTCCTCTAATGCAGGTTCTAGGATGCCAGTGCCGCCATAGGTTATTTCGTGTTAAGTTTCTGGGTTAAACCCAGGTCATGGTGACCTGGTGCAGGACTTCTCTGAGCCTTTAATGCGCAGAAATGGGCGGTGATTTCAAAGACCGTCTGGCTCTAGAGTTCTGGGTTCTGGGGCTAAAGTTTCACAGAGCCTCCGTAGGAAATGTGGTTCTAGGCTGACCCCTTGCACAGACTAAGCTTTTGGGCTCAGAGAGGTGAAGTGACAGGCCTAAAATCACCAGCTAGCTGGTGGCCACATTGGGAAGTAGAATGTTAGATTCTTACCTCTTTTTTTCTTCCTGCTAGAGATCAGTCATGAAACCATGATTGTATCTGGTATTCAGGGTGAGGGGCTGAACCGGTATGAAATACAATTGTAATATATCTGTCTGAGGCTTTGTGTGTAAAAGCCTCTCCTCTCTGTCCTGCTGCTTGATCTGAGAGGTTCTGAGTGTTAAGAGTCCTTTAGGCCCTAGTAGGTGCCAGTCTGTGCCAACCAATCTGATATTTGCAAACATTTCCTATAAGGTTGACAGAATGGGTATTGGGGGAACCCTCCTGGTGACATGTATTTCATGAGGGCAGCTGAGAACAGCTTGGAATAGGGCCAGAATGAAATTGCAGGACTTCAGTTTGGCTCGGGTGGTCTAATTCTTACAGCTGTATTTCCACGTCAGATATCTATCTCAGAACCAAGCAAATTTAGGAATTAGAACTTGGGGATATCTCAGTAAATCTTTGACACACTAAAATTTTTTGATACTTTAAAAGATTTATCAATGGAGGGTTGAAGTAGGTGGCTTTTCTAAAATCTTATTTTGCAAATTAAAAAATTCAAATTTGCATACGTGATAGAAATAGGTGTATTTCACATGGGTGTTATCTTGGCTGCAGGCAGGTGTTGGAGGTCTCCTGGCACTGTCACCAAGGTGGAAGGGAAGGTACCTCACCAGCCTGAAACTGCAGGGAGAGGGGGGCAAAGGGTGTTTGGAAAGAAGGGACGGAGGTACTCTTGCACAACGAGGGTACAATTTTGAGTGAGGTTATACTGTGTGTTTGAGGTGGACTCTGACTCTGACAGGGAAGAGAGAGGTACCGCCCCCACCACCTCTGCCCATCTCTGCCCCTCAGTGATGGAAGCTGGGATGGGACTGGCTTCATGGCTGATGCTGCGCTCAGGCCAGTTGATGATGTCCGTTTCTTACAACTCTTAAGTGGGAATGAATACTCTGATCAGGTGAATGACTTCTGCTATGGTGAAGAATCAGAGCAGAGTGACAGATCCATGCAGATGCAACTTCAAAGCTACTTTGGATAGTCAAGATTTATTTGAAAGAGAGCTGCTTGCTTGGTCATTCATTCATTATTCATTCATTCACTCACCTACCTATCCATCTATTCATCCCCGCATCCACCCACCCACTGAATATTCACTGGCAAGAATAATTCTAGAGCAATTTCATAAATGAGATTTTCTTGGATTTATTCAGATCAATTAGCAAAGTAAGAGGCACTGTGAAGGGATGGGTGCCATCCCGGACTTGGGGTCAAGAGACCAGAGTTAAAGCCTTGACTGTGTCCTGCTCTGTTATCTTGAGGAAATGTCTTCTTGTTCTGTAAAGCAGAGAGTAGTTTAGACAGATGTTCCAGACCTTGGTCAGCTCCTCAGCAAGGTAATCCTAAGCATATATGTCAAACACCTATTGTATGTTAGGCAGCATTGAGCCTATTTAAGAAAATGGAACTCAAGGCATCCCCTATAAGATTTTACAGACAGATATGAAGGTGTATATTTCTGATACCATAACCAAGTTAGAGAGTTTATAGAAAATAACTTGACGCATAGAACATATTACAGGAAAAACATTATAGTTAATATCTATCAAGCACTTTTTGTGGTAAACTCTTTATATTATTTCAGTATCTCATTTCATAATGGAGGAAACTAGGGCCTAGGGAGTTAGAGGCATTTGCTCAAAGTTACCCAGATAGTGGAGGTAGGGTTGGAACTTGAACTTGAGTGTGTAACTCTAGTCATATTATTGAGATTTACGCACCATTTAATGTTAGGAGGCCTGACCGGTTTGACTCATTCGTGCCCAAACTAGAGACCTCTGTGTAGTTAGATGATCCATCATTTATTGATCCACTTAGTAGTGATTGTGGCTACAAATGACCTCCCCCCAAAATACACTTCTAGATGAGATCATCAAACGCGGGTATGAGCTGTACCAAGTGTCAGAGACCATCTGTTTGGTTCGACATGTAGTTATAAGAAACTATGAATAAGAGATGAAGTTCTTGCTTAAAGTCCTGTGGCAAGTGAGGGACACTTGTGTTTCTCCAGATTGCCGCTAAGTCTTTGTCCCACATTAACCCTCTGGAAAAGGAAAACATCCTTGCCAGTGAGTGCTTTGAGAGGTTGGGTGTTGTTTTTCACAATTTCCAGAGGAGGCATCAACCAGATGCATGCTGGGACTAACATATAATCAAATGAGCTGCATACGTTGAAAAGCTGGTCTCCTTGTCTTCGTTGGGATGAAAGAGAAAGCAAAGGAGAAAGATGTTTACCTTAAGAAGACCCTTGCCTGTCGCGTCTGGATCAACACAAATCTCCTCAACACCCAGCATTTTGTTCATATACCCCTGGACGCAATTTTCAGAAAAGGGGCCATCTACATTTATTGTACGTAAGTGGATGACGGCTTCTGGTTTACTGTACATGTGACGGGCTCCTCTTCTTCCTCAGCATCCCAGTGACTGCATCCCTCCCTCCACTTGAGTGGCCGCTTTCCAATCAGTCGGGTTCCTACGAGCTGCGGATCGAGGTGCAGCCCAAGCCACATCACCGGGCTCACTATGAGACAGAGGGCAGCCGAGGCGCTGTCAAAGCCCCAACAGGAGGCCACCCTGTGGTGCAGGTATGTTTGATTTCTTCTTTGTCGCTAGGTGGTTCATGTCTGAGCTGCTGTTTGACTCCTCTGAGAGATGAGAGATTTGGAAGTTGGATTAGGGTCAGAAGGTAACCTAGCTATCAGAAGCCTGAGAAGAAATTTTCTTTTTTTTTTTTTAAACTAGATAAGGATAAAATGATATTCACATGCCAGATTCTTTCCTGTTCTTCCTGATGATGAAATGGTTAGCACTTCACAGAAGTTTGTCTGTGGACAGAAGGTTTCTAAAGCATCACCTTTGAGTCTTAGGTTGACAGTCCATCGAGGAAAAACAAGCCTCTTGGAAAGTAAGAAAAATTAAACTGGCATATAATCAAATTATTTAAAACACTTGTTATTAGTATCTTGATATATTACCTGTAATCTTTTTTTCTAGCCATAAGCATTGTTCTCTTACTATATATACTTGATACTGTAATGAACGTGTAATTTGAACTCTGATTTTGAAAAGCCTTGTAGTCGTGAGCACTTTCTTGTTTTTTCTTAAATCAGTATCCCTTGTCTGTGGCTTTTGATGTAACCTGAGAAGTACTTTTTTTCCAAATAAGTGGGGAAGTATGCTTTTCTCTCCAAATGATTAGAGTGAAATATTGTTGGTAATTGTATAGTCTGGCTAACCAGGAACTACTGACTGGTGTTCACCAACCAGCTTGGTCAACCAGAAGCTCCAATATATGTACATTAGTGTAACTTGTGTGTATGTGTGTCCCTTAAAGTGAAGTATTCTTTGAGTGAAAACATGACCCATTGTGCATGCCAGAGCCCTTGGGAGCAGATTTTGGGAGACTTTGACGAATACTTAGAAAGAAGCTGTATATAACATGAATAAAGTCCAAACAAACAAAAACTCTGAGCTCTGCAATCTCCACAAGGTCTTTAGTGTGTACACCTGTGGTTAAGGACTTCTGGGGTCAGAGCTTATAGATTCTGGAAATTGCTTTTTCTAAATCTAACACTGCAGTGATATTCGAATCTGTTTCTATTCACTGATATTTTGTTTTCCTTGACTCTGAGTCACGTCTTCTCTGTGTAGACCGTAGTTGTTGACTCTGGCATTGTGATAATAATGTATCTTGAATCATATAGTGACACTGGGTTTGCTATCTTCCCCTTAGAGGCAGTGCAGTGATGGGCTGATCCCGTTGAACTTGTGCAGGGTGCATTTTGTGTTTTATTTTGTGAGTGTGGATTTGTGGAGGGCCCAAGTCATTCCTAACTATGGCGCTCAACCTTTAAATTCCCTTCTGTGTGGACCTAGCTAAGGACTGGCTATAGTCCCTGGCTGGCGGGGCTGGAGTATCGTGCTCTAAGGAGCGTGCTTATGCCGGAGGCCTGGCAGTGTGGGTGCTTGGTGCAGGGCTCTCCGCACTGGTGGGCTGGAGCTACAGTGTGCTGGTCCTGTTCCGCCTCTACTGCTTCATCTACCCTACGGCCGCTCCCTCTGGTCGGCCCCGTGGTCTCTCCCAGTGCTGACACTGCCTGACCCTTGGCCAAGGCCTCCAGGGCTCCAGAGCCACCTCCTCCCCTCTGATGTCCGTGGACTCCAGCTGCCCCCACAGCCTGGGAAGCTGCACTCTACCCTCCGATCACTGGGACCCCCATGTCTGCGCCAGCCCCAGCCCTGCCTGTGGTGGGGGAGGCAGTCCCTTCCCGGGCAACGGGCCCAGGGAGAACACGGGCTTCCTCCTGCCAGCGCCGACAGCCTGATGCTGGCTCCTGTGTGGGGCCTGACGCCTGTGGCTTCAGGTACTTTTGTCCTGTGTTGGTGGGAGCGCTGGTTTGTCTATTAGCACTTTCTTTGTGGCCTTTGAAAACTGCTTTTTGCCCAAGAAACTCTTCCCGTCGTTACTGACCTGCCTGGGCTGCAGGTTGCTATGAGACTGACAGAAGCAGAGCTTTTAGAAATAATGGAGAGGGGCTGGGGGTATAGCTCAGTGGCATAAGTACTTGCCTGGCAAGCGCAAGGTCCTGAGTTCGATCCCCGGTACCGGAAAAAAAAAAATGGAGAAACTCATTCAAAGCAGATTAGCAGAACAGTCTATTCGGGGAGGCTCCCAGGATCCTGTACAGAACCAGGGTAGGAGCCTGAGCTCAGGCACTCCTGGCTTGGGAAGTCAGGGCCCAGGATGTCTTTGCTGCCCAGTTGGTCCATTCAGCTCATTCTGCAAGCGTGTGTTGAGAACCTGCCGTGTCTGTGCTGCGTCCTGTGATGCTGAAGTTCGAGGAAGAATGAGAAGCTGTGGGCTCATAGTGGGGAGAGACACTGACTAATCAGGCAAATGGGAAAATGATTTGGAGTGGCTGGTGGAATGAAGGATGGGTGTGGAAACTCTGGACGTGGAAGGCTGAAGCACTAATGCAGATGGGGGAAGGGCATCAGCTAAGGTTTCTCTTAGGAAGAGACCAAGCTGAGGCTGTAATAGGGGAGTAGCCTGTGCAAATGCCCAGGGGCACAAGGAATAGACCTCACCCTAGGAACTGAAGGAGGCCAGTATGACTGCAGCATAAAGGGAGAGGAAGAGAAGTAGCGAGGGGCCAGAGCATGTGGGGCTGGGCCAGGGGAGACACCAGGAAAGACACATGATCCGACTCGGCCTCTGACAGGACCCCACTCTGGCTGATCCATGAGGGGTGGGCAAGAGCCAAGGTCGGGGGAGGAAGTAAGAGGCTCTTGCTGGGATCTCTGTCCATTTTAGGCTGTGTCTTATCTTTTCACCGATCATTCAACAAATGTTTATTGAGCACTTACAATGGACGAGGCCTGGTGCACATTCTGGGACGTCACAAGAACAGAGCCGCCCACAAATCTCACCCTCGTGGGCCCATGTTTTAGCAAGATAATAACAAAGCCTCAGTGACATTTACCGCAGGAGAGACCCTGACCCCAGCGCTGAACATGTGTTAATGTATTTAACCCTCACGAGCCAGGGATGAAGCAGGTCACGGTTACATCAAGGAGAGGTCATGAAACCATTCACAGGCATCGTTCTTCAGTGGTGGAACCAGGCCTTGCACAGCAGAAGCCCTGCTTGGTGCACGGCTTTTCTGGTCATGCACGTCTCTGCAGAAGGGTCTCCCACACTCTCGCTGGTACAGAGAAGGTCATGTAGGAAATGCCCACACGTCCTGCCTGCCGCTTCCTCCCTCAGGTGACATGCTGTCCTGTTGTGAACCCCAAGCCAGCCACCAGCTCATTGGAGCCTCTGCTGATTCTCAGGGGATCCTAGCTGGCCCTGGCTGGGGCGGCTCCTGGGCCATGTGAGAAGCTGAGCACGGGGCAGCAGTACAGAAATAGAAGCAGATGTGGAGATAGCGGTGGAGATCAAGGGAGAAACCAGGAGAAGCAGCTAGCAGAGGCACCAGCAGGAAGGAAGAATGTAGCCCTGCAGGCGCCAGCAGGGACTCCACACCCCCCACCCCCCACCACACCGTTTGTGGGGGCTGGAGGAGGGCAGGGAAGGCTCCAGAGAAGTGACCAGCCTGGGTGCATGGTCACCAGGATGCTCCCAGCTACTCCCACAGTCCTGTGAGGACCCAATCCCCCTCTGATGTTCAGCTTTGAAAACCCAGTATATGCTTGAATAATTGGTAGTCAAAAGATGCAAAGTGGGTTTAAAAAAAAAATCATTTAGTAGACTGTTCTCTTCAAAACGAAAGATGCTAATCCCCGATTTTTAGTGTAGGAAGTTCATTTTAAAAAACAAAGGGAAACCTCTGAGCTGGGTGTGGTAGTGCAGGTCTGTAATCCCAGTACGCTGGGAGCCCAGGGCAAGAGGACTGCAAGTTTGAGCCCAGCCTGGACAACTTGTGGAGACCTTGTCTCAACGTAAGTAATAAAAAAGAGCTAGGGCTGTAGCTTAGTTCAGAGGCCCAGGGTTCAAACCCCAGTACCACAGAGAAGGAAAAACAAGAAAAGGAAAAAAGAAACATCTTTGAAAAGTGAGAGAAGGCTTTGGGATTCCTCTGCTTTTGTGGGTGAATAGTCCCCCGAATGGGGAGAGGGCCGTTCTCTTTGCTGCCTGCAGCCTGCTCCACCCAAGGAGGGTGCTCCATGTCCCCACTGCAGCCTCCTGCCCGTGTGGCCGTGCAGTCCCCACCTCTCTTAGATTGCTACATTGTAGTTTTGGTTTTTTGCGCACCTGGTGGTTTTAAGCCCCTCCTTATTTAAGGAGGTGAGCATGGGGCTGCTCAGGCTCAGATGGGTTGTTCTTTTTCTTCTCCCCTCCCCTGCCCTGCCCTGCCCTGCCCTGCCCTCCCCTTGCTTCTCTCCCTCCCCCTCCTCCTTCCTTCCTTCCTTCCTTCCTTCCTTCCTTCCTTCCTTCCTTCCTTCCTTCCTTCCTTCCTTCCTTCGAATATAACTTGCTCTTGGAAGAAAGTTTGTTCCAGTACCTTGAATGTTTTTGGATCTCCTGACTCAGTCACTCGACCAGGGTTTTATGCAGGACCCGCTCAGTGGCTGGCACTTTGCTAGGCCCAATAATGTCAGGCTACTGCCGTCACAGTGCTCAGGGCTGCCTGAGGGAGGAGGTGGTTGTGGAGGTGGCTCAGGGTGTCTCCCAAAATTAGATGGGCCTGCCAGCCGTAAGTGAGAAATGTGTTTCTTGAAGCTTTCGACTAGGAAGGGAGGGGTCAAAGGAGGTCTATCTGTACCTGTGTGGTTTCTGAGAATTGTCCAGTTAGACAATGGTATTGCAGCCAGATCTGGGGAGCTGATCCTATAAAAGCTCTAAATCCTGAGATGGAACAAGTTTGGGGTCCTTCCGTGGAGCCTGGGAGCCTGCAACCGCTGGCCGGATGCCTGTGCGGCTGTCTCACAAGAAGGAGCCACTTGACTCACCCTGGAGAGCAACCTTTTGGGGAGCCCTGGATCCTGCCTGGGTTCCACTTTGGGGAGGGGCAGAGTAGACAATACTTCATTCGAAGCAGCAGAAATGGGCTTCAAATGTTCCCACAGCTCCTGGAGGGTGGCCTGTGACACCACTGTCACCGTGTCCTTCCCTGGCCACTTCCATGCCTGTGACCATGTTCCGCGCAGAGGCCCCTGGGAAGGGTACTTTGCTGCAGGCCTCATCGGTCCTTTTTCTGGGGCTCTGCCACTTGCTGGGACACGTTCTCAATTGAAAGAATGATCAGAAGGCTGTCCTTTTGTTAGGGAATAGTCACATGATGGTGCTGGTGCTGGGCTGTGGCCTCACCTCCAAGAGCAATGATTCTTTCTGACAGAGGTCAAGCCGTATGGACAAAAACCCAGGTAACTCCTTTAGGTGGAATTCCCTGCAGGGTCAGAGCCCATTTGCTATCTCACCTGGAAGCAGCAAATGAGCTTTGCAGGTTAAGCGGGGCCCGCAGGCACCTGTCCGGCTTATTGCCAGTCCCCCCGGAGGCCGGCAGAGCCTCTAGCTCTAATCATGTGAAACGGGTTGCGGGACTGCTCCTGATGCTGGATTTAGTCTCTACACAACCCGGAATCACTTTAAACAGTGTGTAGGGGTGGGCAGAAAGAACAGCTGGGTTTTCTCCTCCCCAGGCGGAGCTGGAGAGCGACAGCGAGCTTGGCCCTCTGGCAGCTGGCCAGGCCTGCTGGCTTCTACTGGGCTGATAACGTTTAGCACTCCGTGAGCCTCCCCCTTCCTTTTAAGACACGCGACAGGAAGCTGGCCTTGCTGATGCTAATTTGTCTTGATCAGGGCTGCTGCCTTGGTTCAAAGGACCTTTTTGACAGGGAAAGAGGAATGAGGCTGGTGAGGCAGCTCGGACCTAGGGAGAGGGTGGAGGAGGTGTCCTGCCATGGCTGGGGGACCTTCTGCCCACTCCTTCCTTCATTCAGAATCTGCCAGGCACCTACTGAGTGCCAGGTGCTGGAACATGGCGGTGACGGACAGCGGTGGGAGCACACAGAGCTCCGTGTTGCCCCTTCATCCAGTCCCTATACCCTGCTCTTTGTCACAGTGTCGAGGAGTGGAGACCATGCTTGCTGTGCTGTCCTTAGAGTGACCTAGTCTGTCCCTGCTGCCATGCCATGGGGTGTAGGTGATAGAATTACTGTGCTCATCTTACAGGCAGGGAAACTGGGACAGGGAGAGTGAGGCAGCGCACCTGATGTTAGCCCAGGACGGTGGCGGCCATGCTTGGTTTGGGCTTAGAGTTCAGAAGGCAGAGGCCACTCTGCTGAAGGCCTTGCTCCCTGGTGGAAATTGTTGGGTTTAGATCCAAGTGACCCTGGAGATGCAGTGTCTTTAGTTACAAAGTAAAGAAGACCTTTGCCTTTCAGACTGTTTTTCTGAGAGTAGTTAGGTGCTAGGCGTAGTGGCACAATTCTGTAATCCACCTACCTGAGAGGCTGAGGCAAGAGGATCTCAAGTTCTGGGCCAGCCTGGCCAGCTTAGTGAAACCCAGTCTCAAAATAAAAAAGAACCATTAAAAGGTCTGGGGCAGTATCGAGGTACCTCAATAGTAGAGTGCTTGCCTAGCATGTTCAAGGCTCTGGGCTCGATCCTTAGGACTGCCGACAGTAGTTTGGGTACTTACCTAGTGGCTCTGGGCATTGAAAGGCCCTCAAGCCATTGCTCTTTTGCTGAGAGCTGTGGCAGCCTAATCATAGATCTGGGCCCTTTTGAACTATAGGCATTCGATCAGCACCCTGTGCCTGCTCAGCTGTTCGCATTCACCAGATTTAGGCCACATCTGGACTCGTTACTCCCCTTCAGATAGGTACAGAGGCACAAGAGGTGCACACAACCTGCCTGGTGCTGGGCTGGGAACAGCGCAGCCCTGACCATGGCTTTAACCTCTGGCCACACATGCTCCCCTCGCCTGCTCATTGATTCGGTGTCTGCCTGCTGCCGGCTGCTGTGCTTTGAGCCCAGACACAACCTGTGCACACAGACAGTGTCTGGGAGCTTGTGGGGTCTCCCGCCAGGGGGCTGACATGAGGTGAGACAGGACAGGCTCAGGACAGGCTCCTCTGCAGCACCTAGGCCAAGTGCCAGGTTGGCTAGGTGACTCGGGCAGGGGACCCAGAGCCGGGGATTCGGGTTCTGCCCTCCGCCTGCCTCCTGCCAAGGGTGATAGCATGGGAAGCGGGCGCCTGCTGGAGGCAGAGGTAGATCTCTGTGCACCTGTCAGCTGCAGCGTGCGTGAGAGAGGAGGCCGTGACGGTGCCAGGGAGCTCTGTGGGGCCCTTCCTGTCTTGTTCTGCCTCCTCCACAGGCCGTGGCATGAGAGAGGATCTCCCACGTCCTCAGCCGGCCCTGCTGCCTCCCAGGGCCTTGGGGTGGGGTGTGGGGCGGAGAGCTCTTTATTGAGCACGCAGCATTTTCTAATTTGGGGCCATGAATGAGACTGCAAACTGCCTCAGAAGAAGCCAGCTTCCTTGTCAACAGAGCCATTAAGGGGACCGTGGAGGGGGCATGGTGAGGAAGAGGGGGCCGGTGACCTCTCACACGGCCCTGTCCTCTGCACCCTGGAGACTGTGGGCATCAAAGCCGTTCGTTCTCCACCTCCCAGAAGACTGGGCCAACTCTGGCCGTGGTCAGGTCTGTTCCTGGAGCTTACTGTGTGGAGGGTGTGCCACAGGGAGCGGCCCAGGCAGGGAGCCGCCCCTGCTCTGGGAGTGAGGAAGCGAGGCTCAGCTGTGTGCAGCAATGTTGCCAAGGAGCACTCACTCCATCACTCGTGACCAGTGTGCCCACCCTGGTCCTGGGGCCCAGGTTCTGGAGGTGGTAGCGCACCTACGGCCCCCACATAGAGATGAGGGAGGGGGCTCAGAGAAGCCCAGAGCCTTTCCCTTCTCTTCAGGGGTGAGCTGGCGGGTGGAGTACTGAGAGCAGGCCCTTGGCGTGCAGGTACAGAATGGGCCTCTTTACCGTTTTCCTTCTAGGATAAGAGGAAAGCGCAGTAGCCTCGGCTCTCACTTGTAAGCTTGGCTGTCACGCCAGGTCCCAAGCTGGAAAGGGTGGGAGTCAGATGCTGATGGTGCGACCGGCACAGGCACATCTTCCACCGAGGGTGTGCTCGAGGGAGCAACTCTTGTCCTTCCGGAAGTCTGAGACGTGGATGTGGTGGCTGTCCCAGGCCTACAGGGGAGGAAACCTGCCTTGTGCAGCCCCAGTGCAGTGGAGCTGCCTCAGCCAAGCCTTTTGCCCCACGCTGGATGCTCCTTGAGCTAGTGCTTAGGAGAGCAGATAATCAGCACTTGGATGTGGGTTTGCAAACGGACGTGTACATGCAGATGCAAACACACATATGTGTAAATTAGACACTCTCTGCCTATAAATGCACACATGCGTGTGTATATATGTCTCTATCTCATGTATCTAGACGCACATGTATCTGTGCTCCCTGCATTGTAGTTGAATTATTCATTTTTTCTTGTTAAACGCAAGAAAAATGCAGGAAAATATACTCAGGGCACTGAAAAGCAGCCTTCATTACCTGGAGTGAGCTCCTGCTTTTGCTTTGCTGTATTTCTTCCAGCCTTTATTTCCTGTGTTGCACACTCATGTGCTGGCACCAGCTTCTATCCTGACATCCTCTGGCCCCTGTCAGGTGATTTCGATGACACCTGGGGGAAACTGACATTTGCTAAGTAAGATTGAGCACTGTTTTGTGTGCTCACTGTGTATAAATGGATACACTCCTCCTGATACTTCTAGCAGCACTTAGAGATACAGAGAGGTTAGGTAACTTGCCTAAGGTCTCACAGGAAGTGAGCGAACCATGAACTGAACCTAGGTGGTCTAGCTCAAATGCTCATACTCTTACTTTCTTAGGTCATAAAGAAGAAGCAGAAATCCCTAGTGACCCTGAGATAATTTCCCAGGGGGCTGTCATTGATGCCCAAGTATTTTTGAAAAGTTCAGAAAATAGATTTAACCCCATTAAACCTCACATTAGTGTCTGCTTGTCAGGCCACCAGTGCTTTTGCCACTGAGGCCATGAATGTCCCTGTCTGCCTTCTCGACCAAGTGGATGCAGAGCAGTAGTTGCCCCAAGGGCAGGTGCAGCCTTCTAGGGTTGTGAAGACACTCCCGTGGGCACCAGGGTGAGAGCAGAACTCAGGGAACCTTGTGTGCCCATGTGTGGCTCTGAGGCTGGACCCTCCCAGGGCATAGGCTTCCAAGTGCAGACAGATGCTCAGACCTGCTGAGGGCTGAGGGACCCACCTGACCATCTGTGGCTTCAGCCCAGATTTTTCTCACCATATTAGCAGCATGAGCTTAAACAAGGAGGATTGGACCTCCAGGATCCTCAGATTCCCCAGTAGCAAGTTGGAGTGGACATTACATATCTTTTAGAGTTTTTATGGGAGCAATTGAGATACACATGTAAATCTCTCCTCAGTGCAGTACAAATGCACACGGCTCTGGTTACCTTTATAAGTGAATTTTGGGAGAGGAAATGCATTGATATGGTGTGGGACTTGAGAAGTACAAGCCACAACAGGGCAAGGTCTCCCTGAGCGGCCTGGTGGCTGCCACCTCTCCCTGAGGTCTCTGTACCACGCATTTCTCAAGCATCCTTTCAGAGAGACTCTGTGTGTTCTCATGCTTGTGTGTGTGGCCCTTGTTGCCACCATTGTCAGCGTCAGGGCCTTGGCAGGATGCCTAGTACATGATGAATTCCTAGTAAATGATCAAGGTAACGCTATGGTTGAATGTGAAAAGGCACTGCATTTTGACTTTCTGCACAGGTACATAGCAAAGCTGAACTGATCTCAGCATTGTTTATATAATCAAATAGACCTTTGCCCATGTAGCTTGGGTTCCTGCTAAGCGCATCCCCACCTTCCATTGGATGGTTATCACATGCCTGCCTATTCATGTGTCCTGGGGAATACAGTTTGGGAACCTGCATCAGGTGAATGTTATGAGCCCTTGGGTTCACCGGGTCCCATGCCGGGGCACCTGGAGGGAACCGTCCACACACATCTGCTCTAGCGCACCTCTGTCCACTTTGTCCTTCCGCTGTCCACTGGAAGGTGATGCAGTATAGGGTAAAATCTGAGCCCTAAGAGATAAGCATAAAGGCGTGGCGTGCAGTTGAGAGGGAGCCCGGCCGGTTTGTGCAGCACCAGGAATGGGTTTCCCGGCACCTTCTGTTGATTCACCAAATGTTGATTAGCCCTCTGCCATCTGCCTGGACCTGTGCTGGATGTTTCCTGCTCCCCAGATCAGTGGCACGGACATGCCTGGGAAAGTGTTAGAAATGCATCGTCTCAGGCCCTGCTGTAGCACGTGGAGTTGGGGTCTGTAGGTTACACAGTCCCTCAGCCCTCTATGTGCAGATTATAGTCTGTTATAGCAGCCCGGCACCTGCCTTTCTAAATAAAGTTTTATTGGTACATAGCTACACCTTTAGTCACCTGTTGTCTGTGGCATCTTCTGTACTGTGACAGCAGGGTGAGTCCTTTGTGACAGAGCCTGTCTGACCTGAAGGGCTGGCACCTGGTAGATTTACAGTCTGCTGGGTGATAAGACATCAATCAGAAGAAGGCAGGGAGACAGAAGGGTATCATGGGTTGGTAAGGGTGCTATTATAGAATTTCTTGAAGAGGTGACATTTAAACAGGGCAAACATTTAAACAGACAGAAGGGTATCGTGGGGTGGGAAGGGTGCTATTATAGAACTTCTTTAAGAGGTGAATTTTGAGTGCGGCAAGGGAGTAAGCTGTGTCATTATCTTGGGGGAAGTGTTGGAGGCATTGGGCCCGGGGCAGGAGGTTGCTTGGTGGCTATCCTGGGCGTCAGAACAGCGGTAGGAACTCGATAGGTCTGACTCATGAGTTCAGCGTTGACAGTGAATGTGGACTTTGGTTTCCATGTGAACTTTGCTGTGACATTCAAGTCCATTGGATAGCACCATAGAATATAGGTAGAGGTCTCCAGTCTCCCCAGGAACTCTTTTATGTATCCCTGCGTGCAGTTCTACAGGCTGCACACTGCCTTTCCCGTCATGTGGTGCCATTCACATCTGTGTGCATATCAGGACCATTTCTCAGATATACCCGCTTCAGGCACAGGGGAAGACGTAGCTTTCGCTGATCTGCCCAAAAGTGTCAGACAAGCTAGCAATGCAACCAGCAGCGTTGTCATTAAAAAGAGAGAAAGGAGAACCTGGTGTCTGCAGGGACATAGACTTCATCTCCCTGTTTTGGCCCTGATGGCTGAGCTTATTGCAGGACCTGCCTCTCCCCTCGAGGGCTCCCCTAACCGACCGAACTGCCTGGTGTGGGTGGCGAGTGGGCTACGGAGGACGGCAGCCTCCCTCCTCGGCCCATGTCCTGCTCTGGAATCTCTGCCTATGCGCCTTTCCTCTCTGCAGTGTGGGGTCTCTGCCCAAACCACACTTGCTTAATGTCTGACTCAGCAGGCAGGGTGTGGTCAGCTCTGTCCCCTCGGGGTGGGAGTCCCGGCTTCCCTTCCCCTTCCCCACCTTCACTGGTGGCTTTAGGGACGATTCATTCGGGGACTTGGACTTGAACCCCATGCTGGTGTTTTTTCTCTTTTTTTTAGAATTTTGAATGGAGACGGAGCTAGAAAGGCCTGGAAATCATCTAGTTGAGTGATGCATGAGTCTGATTTGTGTATCATTTTACGGGGCTTTTGCTACTGTTTTCAGTGAGGGCTTCCTCTGGGCCAGCCCTTCTGCTGAGATAGCTGCCCCCTTCCGTCTCCCAAATGCTTGATCAGGAACTGCCGTCTTCAGTTGCAGAGACCTTGCAGGGGCTCAAATAATGTGCATTATAAATTGCCATAGCCACGACTGAGATTGTTAAAGGCAGGGTGTGGGGTTTATTACTTTTTTAAGCATGGACAATGAGCTAGATGTTATTTAAGAACCAACCTGTGTCACCCATCTGAGCTCAGTGAATCAGGTCCTAGTGTGTTAGAGGGAGAAAACTGAGCCCCCCACTATTTCAGAATATCAAGTAGAGAGGGTTTTTCATTTTGCCAGCACGGAGGAGACGTGATACATGTCTGAGGCCATGTAATGTACATGCGGGTCATCGCATGTTGTATACAAGTGTTGGAATACCATACTGTATCCCATAAATATGTACATTTACTATGTGTCAAGGAACAATTTAAAAATTCTTTTACAAAGGAAGAAAACTGGACGCCAGGAAATGTATGATGGTCCGCTATAAGGCTCGTGCAGGTGGGCAGCGGGGCCATCTCAGGTTCCAAATCTCTTTCTGCCTCCTGGCCACTCTTGTGAACTTGATCCAAATCCCATTGACCTTTCAGCATCTGTCCCAGGGCTGCATCTGGTTAGGGAGGGGATATTGCATCTTGGTGGCCACTGTGTTGACCAGGTCTGGCCACCTTGCCTCTGCCAACCGGGCCAGGCTGTCATCATCCCTTGGCTGGGTGACACCTGCAGCCGCCTAGCTGGCTGCCCTCCTTCTCATAGACTCTTGTCTGATTTGCTCCCTTCATAGCTGCTGGCAGAGTCCTCACAGTGTAGCCCGGTCCACACCAATCCTCTGCTCATAACCCTCCGTGTCCCCTCACTCTGCACCAGACAGACTGCACGTACTTTAAGGCCCCATGTCATTAGGTCCCTGCCTGACTCTCCAGCTATCACTTGCTCCAAATGGGCTCCTGCCTCAGGGCCTTTGCACTTGCTGCTCTGGTCTCCCAGATTTCCACATGACTCTCTTCTCTGCATCAATTCAGTTGTCACCTCCTCAAAGAAGCATCCCAATTCTTCTGTCTATCAGAATGGCCACCCTCTATTCCTCTATGTGTGTGCTATTTTTTTATGGCCTGATGCGTTTTCCTTCCTTCTTTCCTCCCCTCCCATTTCTCCTACTTCCTTCCGTCCATCTACCCACCCATTCCTTTCCTGCTCACCCACCCATCATCCCTCCACGCCTGCTCCCTCCTGTCCTGAGCACAGGGACCATCACTTGGCAGGCACTTCATCTCTTGTGTGTAAAATGATTGGTCAGCGGCCCTGATTTGCCTTGGCCTCTCGGGTGCACGCTGCCCAGAGTCTGGGTGATGGACAGGCTGACACAGGCAGCTTCTTGATGGTTTTCCTGTGCTAAAGGAAGCAGAGGAAGGAAGTGACCGTGATTCAGAAGGACCAATTCAGTTCCCTAGGACGCACCCTGGCTTCCTCTGCCCCTCGTTTCTGTGGCCAGAGTAACTCTGGCTCACCCGAGGCCAGCAGCAGTCGTGACTTGATGGAGGAGGCGCGAGTTAGTTTTATAATGATTAAAAAGAAGAAGAAGAAAAAAAACCCCTTATTTTTCACTTTCCTTTTTTAATCAAGAAGTATGCTGTGGGTGTTCCCTTGTGGTTTCCCAGTCAAAGACAGTATTGTTGTTCAGTTCCGAGTTCCCCTGGAGGCTCCAGCTTTGCGTGTATCTAACTTTAACTTTGAACTGACGCTTTTAAGGCTGTGCTAGGATTGGGGGGGTCTCTGAACAAGCAGCGGGCTTGTCTATTGTGTCCACTGCAAGCAAGCCCCCCAGTGCCCCCATCTCCTTCCTGTTCCGAGGGGCCCCTCCGCTCTCACCTCTCCCTTCCCTAAGCAGAGGGGTGCCGTGCTGATCGCTGATCCAGCAGAGAGAGAAGAGACCCGGCATGGAGCCAAAGCCCGCGGGGGGTGGGCTTGTGTGCAGGTGGCCCAGGGAAGGTGCCTTAGCTCAGGGCCAGAGCTTCCCACCAAGGCAGCGTGGGGACAGAAGGTTGAGGAAGGGCATCGCGCGGAGGCGGGATAGAGGTCTGGTGGCTCAGGGGCTCCAGAGCAGCCTAGCAAGCGTCTTTAAAGAAGGTTCTCTCAGACGCGCCCCTCGCCTCACTCGCTTCCTCTTTCTGCCTTGGTTTTTGGGTGGATTTGCCTTCCCTCTTGCCAGGGGAGCGGAAGGTATGACCTGGCTGCCGGAGCTGCTCAGCAGGCGCCCCAGAGAGCACAGCGGCAGGGAGAATAGGGGCTTTGGGAAGTTGGGACTCAGGTCTGGGAGCACTCAAGCTGCTGGAGAGAGAAGCAACTGAGGTCATCAGGGGACAGTTTTAACAGAGAGGTTGATAGCAGCGGGAACGGCCTCAGACGGCCTGCGTTGGAATCTTAGGAGATGCTGAAACTCCTATGCCTCCCTGTGCCCATAAAGTGTAACGACGATGCGATGCCCCCCCAAAAACAAAAGAGCCAATGACCATAATGGATTAAGCAGCTGTCCTGGAAGTACAGGCCCAGTGAGTGTGTCAGCTTTTATTTGCTTGCAGAGATAAAGCTAGAGAGATAGGGTTACAACAGAGCGAGGCAGTGGTGAGGCTTTGGGTGGAGCATGGACTTGGCCGAGGAGGGCTCATGTTAGTGGCCTGGAGGGTGTGCAGGTAAGAGAACGCTCAGTGCTTACGGACCGAGTTTGTCCACGATGGGTGTGACCTGCTCAGGCTGTCAGCAGGTGACATGAGCTCCTAACACCTACAGCTTGGATCGCTCGTAGCGGTGGATTCCTAGTGGGTGGGAGGGCTCAGCTCTGGCAACACTGGGCCGTATCCCGCATGGTGACAACGGGGAGCTGCTCAGTGGCCTCCCCTGGCCTGGCTGAGGCCCTCCAGGGCCTCTGGCGCCAGCCAGGCCAGTTCACTCACTCACATGCCTCACCTGGGGGGAGCTTGTTGGGGAACAGGGCAGGGGTTTGCAGGCTGCCCTGGGAAATACTCTGAAAAGAGAACTTGGATCGCCAGCGTTTGATGTCCAAGTGGCTGCTCAGAGACTTATTGTTCGATATAGAAAAGATCCTCCCGACTCTGCTAAGTGCTTGTCCTACTCGTAGAATCAGGGTCTGTTCTGTCGCACCCATTTCCATAGTGTAAAAGCAGGGCTGATTGGGCCGCGTGGGATTCCTGTGCAGATGACACAGTGGGCCCCGCCAGCATGGTGGGTGTGAGCTCCCCTCCGCCTGGTGGTCGGGAGGGGATGTGCTTGTGGTTGGCTTCAAACTCAGAAAGGGAGAGATTCCAACTCCACAGATGTGAAGTGGAGAATGAGCTGGGTTTCCATGGCCCCTCTACTTGCTGTGCTTGCTGTGAACAGTGCTGTATGTGGTTTGTATTTTGCCATCAGCAAAGGAAATCCTGGCTCAGAACTGGTCAGACGGACCCCCAAATAGCAGAGAGAGGACGTGTGTGCGCTTCTGCGGCAACACACTTCTGCCTCGCGGGTGGCTGGGCGACATTGGCCTCTTCCTCTTCTTTAAATCATGGAGAAGCTGCACTTTTTCCTCTTTTTTCCTTTTAAGCTCATTACTGTGGTCACACTGCCCCTGAGAGGCAGGTTGCCTGGTGCCTGTCCGGTGACAGGGTGCCCAAGTGCGGGACTCTCAGGAGTGTCCTGCTGCCATGGTCACCTGCAGCCATGGGCAGGGCAGGGCAGTGCATGGCCGTCATCTTGGTAGTGATCTTTCTCCATTCACTGAGGACGTCATCACTGGAGCCCAGAGCTGGGCTTGGGCCTTGGTGACCCAGAAGGAGTTGGAGTGAGCTTTTCCTCTTCCAGCGAATGCTGCTTCCCTTTGTATCAGGAAGTTCTCCAGGCAGCTGTGGCTGGCCCGCCCCTACTCCTCGAAGGAGTAGATCTCTCCGACTCAGGAATGGGGCGGGTGGGGCCTCAGTCACCCACTGTCTGGGGGAAGCTGCGTGCATCAAGTGAAGGTATAAATGAGGTACTGAGCAAGGGGATGGGCTGGGGCGCCATGCAGAGGTGAGGAAGAGGCCCGACTTCTTAAGCACGAAGTGGGTTGAGTCACTGATGCGGCACGTTTCCCCTTGAAAGTAAAAGGAAAACTTAAAGAGGAAACCGGTATAGCCGGGAAGAGGTTGGGGAGGGAGCCTCAGGACTCGTGGGAATGCTTTCCCGCGGTGCCTCTTCTAAGCTGGGGGCCTTGGGCAGCTCACTTGGTCTCCCTGGACTCATAGATGAAAACTCTGGGCTCAGCGCAGGGGCTGGTGGGCCTGATCTTTCCTCTGTGCCTGTAATGCAAGGTGGACCAGTAGCCAGACAAGCTCATGGTGAGGAGGAGCTACCCTAGAGGACTCAGAGATCCGTGTGGAATCTGCGACATTGACCGCTGACATTCACGAAGCGCCTGTGCGTGCCAGGCTTACTCCGAGTGCTTTCTGTGTATCAGGCCACCCAACCCTGGGCCGGTGAGGTGTGTGTCAGGATTATCCCCTGGTATAAGTGGGGGCATGGAGCTGTGTGCCAAGGACCTCGAGCCTGAGACAGGTGGGGCCTGAGGAGAGGGCCAGGGGCAGCTCACTCAGGGCTGGCTCTGCCCATTTATAGCCATAGTGACGGGGCGGCGGCCTCCTGGGCCTGGGGCTGAGGTCAGTGTGAGTGAGAAACTGGGCATGACCGAGCTCCCTACCTCTCAGTGCACCCTGCCTCTCAGGGAAGTGGCCCAACCCGGTTTCCTGATGACGGTGGCCCTGGGCCAGGTGGCCGCCCCCTGAGCCTCAGTGGTAGCTGCTGGCTGCATTCAGGCCCTGGTGGATGAGGTGCGTCCTCAGGGTGGACGGGGAGAGGCTGTCTCACCGCAAGAGGCCGGGAGCATCACTGTGTGTGTCTGGGATACCCCCCTGTGAGTGGAACTGTTCGCAAATCCAAACAGTTTCTCTGGTTTATCCTCAATTTCCCATGGCTCAGCTGTGATGCCACCAGCGTGCATTCTGTACTCACAGCAGCCCCTGAGGACAGTCAAATAACAACATTGAAGGCAAAGAGTGCCATTTACCAAGTACTGACCGCGTGCTGGCCTGGCAGCGGGGCCTTGTGCTTGGGTGGGCCCACCCGGCAGCCCCTCGCATATACCACCAGGTGCTGCTGCTTGGGGGTCTCTTCTTTGGTCCAGGGGCAAGGCAGGGCCAGATGGTGTTGGCGCTTTTGCAGATCTGTGCTGGGCACAGTCCCTGTCCTCTGTAACCCTGGGCCCAAGTTGTGAACTGTGGCGCAGAGGGACCCACTGAGGACTGTAGAGCGACGTGAAAGACACACATTCGCCCTTGATGGCCGGACGCTCTCTTGGATGCAGTTGAAAGGAAAGTGGCCCAGACGGAGCGTTTCATCACCCACTTGACAGGCGGCACTTCCTCCTACACTTGCGTGAGCCTTAAACCCCTTCCCAGCGGCCACTGGTGCTGGCAGGGCTGCCGGGTGGGCACAGCGGGCCAGGGGCGTGACAACCCTTTGAACCTGTCCATCTGCGCAGCCCCTTATCTCAGCCGAGTGGCGGCTCTGGGCCGGAAAAGGGAAACATGGAGAGGAAAGGCTTTCTCCGGGCTTTTGTGTTTGGTTCTTATTAAATGAGGCCAGCGGGCTTTTGTTGTTTGTTGTCCCGCTTTTCAGTGAAAGGATGATGGATGATCCTTGGCGTCGCAGCGCCCGCCACACGCCATGCCACACTCACGCCAGCTCACACCCCCTCATTGTGTGGCGTCTCCTCTCTGTCCCTTCAAGAGCCAGGGCTGATCCAAGCCTGAGCCGGGCCATCCTTCAGGCCGTGGGACCCGTGACACAGGGTGCATGGGGGCTGTGGCTTCGTCCTGGGCCCGAAGCAGTCTCCCATAGACAGGATGAGGTGTTCAGTTGGCGTTAAAGAAGACATGTGAGCTCCTGTGGTGAGGAGGAGCCCAGGGTGCCGGGCCCAGGTCGCTGGGGAGCAGTGTTTGCCCTTGTCTATGAGGCCCAGGAAGGCGGCTGTCCCCGGATCAGGAGGAAGTGTGCTCCCAAGGTCGTCTGCATCGCTGTCTTGGCGTGGCGGCAGTCGGACACCCAGGGGTGGTGGCACATAGGGGCAGTGGCATGGCCTGTCCCGACTGGAGTGCAGTGACATCATAGCGTGGCTGGAGGACAGCTGGCGTGGGACTTTTGTACCACAGGGATGTGGCCTGCTGTGGACCAAGTTTTTCCCCAGTTTTAGTGGGCTGCTAAACTTGAGCCGGCCCGCCGCTGTCCCTGCAGGCCATCAGGGGCGGTGCAGAGACAGTCACATGGGACACCTGGATGCGCACACACTTCTAGGTTTTGAACAGTTCATCGGGTTTCTGTACATGGGTGGATTTTCTTTTTCCTACTCTCCCCACTCCCAGCCACAGAGGGGCGCTGGGCTTTGTCTTCCTGTGATGAAGAGTCAGTAGCCAGGCTAGGTGCACAGAGTACAAGCCTAGCAGCAGGACCTGGCTTTGAGCTCTGGCATTAGCAGGCATTAGCAGCTCTTGGATCCTTCAGCCAAGGTGAGCTCTAGCTCCATGTGAATTTCTTACCCAGCCTGTGAATGAGCCCCAGTCTTTGGGACCGGCTGCTTCTTACCCTGGCTCCTGAGCCCTGGTTCTGTTCCAGGTTAGCTTCTTCTCTGAAGCACTTCGCACGCAGCCCACTCTTTTGTGGCTCCCTGGCAGGGGAGGGGCAAGTTTTTGGTTGCTTGATCAGCATTTTTAGCTTTCAGACTTACTGTAATAACACCTTTATTTTATTACGCATTTGTGCACATCTTTGACTTGCAACTGGTGGCCCTGGTTTCCTGTTTATGGCGGTGATGTAAAGCCTCCTTTGAAATCAGTTTCTGCAAGTGAAGATAGGAGCGAAGTGTGAAAGAGAAAGACGGAGGAACGGATAGTCCAGCGAAAGCCCGGGAAAGCGAGGAGGAGCCAGTGGGGCTTAGTGGCCAGGGCTGGAGTCATTTATGGCTGCACTCTGATCCCTTCAGAGGCAGCAGGTGTGGAGAGTGGCTGTTGGATCTAGAGCTGCTAAATTGGAATCCCGACCATTCCTGTCTGTGCCATCTTGAAAAAAATCGCCTGCCCTCTCTGTGCCTCATTTCTCCCCTGTATAAAATGCCAGCATCCATCTCCTGGGGTTTCTATGAAGACTGAGTGATCCTTTTAGAGCAGCGCCCAATGCTTTGTCTGCCTCTGTTCCAAAGCTTTCTCAGCCACTGCTGTTGGTCGTATTCTGATCCATTACAGCATCCCTCTTCTATACCCATCTCCCCCAGTGTGGCTGTTCTTTGATGAATAGGCAGTGCTCAACCAATATTTGTTACTTCGAATTTAAAATTTTTAGAAAGCTGCCAAGCTTGGCACCTTTTAACCAGGAAAAAGCGATTCGGAAACCAGACAGAAAGTAAGCAGCAGTTTTATTTCCAGTGAGCCTCGTTGTCGGCCCTGCCTGTGTCAGACAGCTGCCTCTGCCCACCTCCCTTCCCTCTTGGATTAACTTTCTAGACGCTCATTCAGATGGTGAGTAAGAGGGTGAGAAGACCAAGTTACCCGCTGAGTTTCTGAACAGTTGGATCACTGGGCTTTCTGCATCTGGCAGCTTGTTTCAAAGGTACTGTCAGCGCTGCCTTTCACAGAGATCTTCGTTGTTGTTGTTGAGACAGTCTCGCTAAGTTGCCCAGGCTGGCCCTGAATTTGGGATTCTCTTGTCTCGGCCTCCCAGGTGGCCAGGATTACAGCCATATGTCACCACACATGGCTTCAGAGGTCATTTGTTAGGAAGCCTTTTGTAAGCAGACATGTACCTTCATACAACTGCACTTTGCACCGGGGGTTTGTTCACACTGAGGCCCCCTGAGCGGGGCTGCCTCCTTTCCCCTGAGGTGCTGTGGAGGAGATGGAGGACGTTGAGGGCATGCTGCTATGGCGATGGGTTGGTGAGGCTTAGGTTGGGTTGCCTCTAACAGGAAACCAAAAATAACAGTTGCTTAAAGCACCCAAGGGCTCATTCTCTCACATGGAGTCCAGAGATGGGTGGTCCATGGCACTATGAAGTCAGGGCCTGGGTCCCTTCCGACCTCCTTCCGCCCAAGCTCACCTGATTGCTGGAGCTGCCGAATGCATCTCAGGTGCGGTGTCTGCAGTCAAGCACCAAATGGATCCCAGCCTTGGTTTCCCCATCTGCAGAATCCCACTGAGAACTCCGCTGCTGCTGGCCAGTGCAGACAGAAGGTGTCAGGCGAGGAGGCCGCCCCAGCTCGGCGCTCAAAGGGCTGAGCCAGGTGCCGCTAGAATTACCTTTTAGGAATCTATTTTTCCTTATAATAAAGGCATTGCGTACTGTAGGATATTGAGAAAATACAGACCTCTCATTGATTTCCTGCTAAGCATCTCAGTTGCGGTCCCACAAGGGAGCCAGAGAGGGAAGGTTTCTGTCTGCGTGTTGCATTCGCTCCCCTGGGTGACGGATGCTGAGAGAGTCGAGCCAGAAACAGGACCGCTTTCAGTCGTGGTGCACAGTCTCCAAGGGACAGGGCAGGGGATACAGAGAGTGCCGGGAGGTGGTTTATTCTGTGTTGGGGCGTCAGGAGCACCTTCCACAGGGAGAGTCCCTTTGGGTTGGTATCTGAACAATGACAAGGGTGAGAGGGGAGGGTGGCAATTGGGGAAGGAGCAGTGCAGGGAGAGGAGTTGCAAGCGCGAAGGAGTCCAGGGGCGCCATGTGGCTGCTTGCCGTGAATGGGGGGAGAGACCGAGGCAGACCGAGCTGTGCTTTCTCTGCGTGTTAGCTTATCTTAAGCATTTCCTCCCTGATTTTGTCCTGTAGATAGCGTTTGTGTCACCATTGGCATGGAGCAGGCGAAGAGCCCAGGGTTGCTGCTAACCGTCCTGCGAAGCACAGGGTGGTATGGCTCTCAAAGCATAGTTATTTGGCTTCAAAATCAGTAGTCAGCCATGGTGCTGGTATTGAGCTGGAGAGATCCTGATTTACTTCCTTTGCACTGAGCTACACCCCTCCAGTCCTTTTTAAACTTTTATTTTGAGACAATAAGGTCTCATTAAATCTGTGCTGCCCAGGCGGGGCTTGAACTTGTGATTTCCTGCCTCAGCCTCCCAGAGCGCTGGGAGCACTGGTGTGCATCCTCATGTCCAGTAGGTTTTTTCTTTCTTAAGCTGGCTGTGGGACATGATCACACCCGACATTACCATTGCTGTGGCGTGAATGTGTTCTTGTGTTAGAAGCTGAATCCCCAGCACAGCAGCGTTTAGGGTTGGACCTTAATGAGGTGCCAGGTCTGGAGGCCCCAGCCTTGGTGGGGATTAATGCTATTCTCAGAGGACTGGGTTGGAGCCCCCAGGAGTGGGTTTCTACTCCAAGTGCCCTTCTGCCAGGGGAGGGTGCAGTGAGATGGGTCCTTGGCCATGATCTCCCCAGCCTCTAGGACTGGAAGCTGCAGTCTCTGTTCTTTGTAAGTGACCCAGTCCCAGCACAACATGGTCTCAGATGCTGTCCATGCAGAGGGGTGTCTGGCTCTTCCTGGCGAGATGTCTGTGGCGGGTTCTCAGACCTGGCCTCTTGAGAGGCTCCCTGCTGAATGAATGGCTGAGCGGGAATGAATGGACTCGGCCCCGCCTCTGTGGAGAGTGAGTCAGGCCGCAGCAGCCTGGGGTCCAGCTTCCGCTGTGTTTATGAAATCCAGGCCCGCTGGGGCCTACAAGAACGGGCTCCTTGTTCCTGAGCGATGCGAGGTGTGGATGTGCCAGGGGCCCCAGCACCCCAGGTCAGCACCACCGTCTAGCCATGCTCTGCGTTCCCGCCGAGCTCTGTGGACAGCCTCCAAACCTACCCTGTGCAGTGAAAGAAATTAGATCTTAAAATCCCAAAATAGAATGCGGAAAGGTACACATCATGTCTGCCTTTGCCTCCCCCCTCCTCGTGGCAAAGGTGACTCAGAGCTTCTGGTCTGGCTCCAGCGGGACCTGCGCAGCCTTCGGGGAAGGGAATGACCTACCTACCTTCCTCAGCCTGAGGCCGGTGGTGGCTGCTGTCCTGAGTGTCACAGGCCCTGCCGTCTGCTGCTGGACGTCTCGGGGCTCTTGCAGCGGGGGCCGCGGGGTGCGAGGAGAGGCCGGAGCCGTGTCATCCAGACGCTGTCTGCGGCGGAGCACTTGCGTGGGGCTGAGCTGAGCTGGCCTGGAGCTGCTCGGTCCGTCTCTGCGCGTCCCCGGAGGGTGCTCAGGCTGCCATCTGAGCACTGTTAGGATCAGATAATTGCAGGGGCTCCCGTGGGCCCCCAGCCTTTTCCTTCATCTTCACAGTATTGAGTTGTCTCCCTGCTTCTGAGAACAGGGGGAGCCACGCAGACAGTAGGCCCCTCGGTCCCGAGGCAGTGCCCTGAGCGAGCGACCCCGGGGAGCCCTTCCCGAGGGTGCGTTCCCCTTGTCTGGTCTGCGGGCAGCAGTGATGTTGCTCACACCTCTCTTTTGCCTCACCACCCCCACAAGGCTGCCAAGTTGCTGTCCTTTCGGCACAGTCTCAAGATTGTAAAGTTCATTTTTCCAGCCCGACATTGTCTCCTCTTTTGACTTCCAGTGTAGCTGGCCTGGAATAATGTGTCTCTTTCATGGTGAGACACATTCCTGCAGATGAGCTCAAATTGCAGGGAATGCAGGCAGACTGCAAACGGGACGCTCCTCTGGGTGTGAATCAGCCCCCTTTCTCGGGGCCGCTGGGGGATGAATCACTCGTGACGTGTTGATCCATGGAGGAACCCAGGACTCCATCTTTTCATTTCTTTATTCAACAAATATTTATTGAACATCTGCTATGTGCCACATACCATCCACGGTGCTGGAGCACAGAGAGGAATAGGCTTGCCTCTGAACGGAGGGGAAATAGACAGTAAGCAAATGCATAAGGTAACATTGCTGCTATTGAGAAGGAAATAAACAAGAAGATGCCAGGGAGGCCCTGCTCTGGCCAGGCCACTTAGAGAGGACCTTGCAATTAGGCCAAAGTCCAAAGGACCAGGGGGAGTCAGCCATGGACAGGCCCAGGGAAAGGGTGTTATAGGCTGAATGAGCAGAATGTGCAAAGGCCCTGGGGTAGGAATGAACTTGTCCTGTTTAAGGAACAACAAGGAGGATCATGTGACTGGGCCAGAATGGGAATGAGGAAATTGATGACATGGGCCAGGGCCAGATTTTGGAGGCTGCAGTGGGTTTTATTCTAAATGCACCTAAGCATCATATTTTAGAAGTGGAAGGATTTAAGATGATTTCTTCTAAGACCTGAGACCAGAAAAGAGGAATTTAACTGCCCAGCGGCCTCAGGCTCCACATGAGACAGCGTGAAGGAAAGTGAATACCTGTGGGCGCTTATCACAGACTTTCCACGAGACTCGCCCCTCCCCACAGCCTGGGGGCATGTACCATCATCAGCTCAGGGGAGGAAGTCGAGGCCTGGAGACGGGGACCATCTCTTCAGGAGGACACGGTCAGTGCTGCCGTCTGGCTGTATACCCAGACAGCCAGGCTCCAGGGCTCAGACTCTGGAGCTCACTCCTGCCCTGGATCTGTGGAAGGAAGAAGGCTCGCAGAGTATTTGTTTGGCTTCTACAGACCAAAACAAACCCAACTGTATCCAGAGGTTGACCTGGGGGGGCCCGCATGCTTACCCCAGGACTCGCAGCTCATCCCACTGCGCGTCCGTCACCCCTCGGTCTGGAGAGGGGCAGCCAGCAGGGGTGCGCAGTGGCTGGGTCTCGGGGGACAGCGGAGAGGCGGTGATCAGCGCAGGGGAAAGGAGCGTCTCTTGGGAAAGGATCCAGTGTCTGCGTGGAGGCCCGGGGGCCGTGGGGTGAGGGCCTGGTGCAGCCCTGGTCCCACCTCCCTTGGGGGCCTAAGCTTTGCCTCCCCTCACTCTTTGCTGCTGTCGGGGCTTCCTGGGGTTTCGCATGAGGACATGGTAATTGGAAACAAATTTAGCGTGTTTCGGGCCATCAAGCCTCTCGAGCGAGCGTGCTCGCTGTGCGGTAGATATGTCTGTTTTTAATTTCCAGTGATGTGAGAAATATAGAATGACTTGATTCTTAATTTAGAATACTAAGAGAAGCTGACTTGGTTGGATTTCAAGCCCGTGTGAAATGTCTCATTCTGTTTTTATGGCTCCCTGCATGATCTCACAAAGCGCCGGCCCCACCAGCACTCTCCTGCTGGCCCTGGGGCCCAGCGCAGGTCCCAGGGCAAACTCAGTGCCCGCCTTGTGGCAGCCCGCAGGGGCCGGCACCTCTGCCTGGGTGCAGTTGTCCAAGCAGCGGGGTCCAGTCCACGCTGAGAGGGGCAGGTCCTGTGACACAGTGGTCACTACGGGCCAGGCTGGGGCAGGCAGTGTAACAGCTCTTTGTCACGGAAAGGGAGGGCCAATAGAGACAGTGCTGTCCCTGTGTCCCTCCGCCCTCCTAGTAGGGCGGGCTGGCACCTTGAACACGGTGTGGAGTTCTGGGCCCCAAGGAGGTCACAGGGAAAAGGACGGAGGGCCTGCTGCACGGCGGGCCCTGGCGTTCTGGTGCAGGAGGCCGGAGAAGTGCTGTCGGTGCACCTGCTGGGGGGTGGCGACACAGTGGGTGGGTGGGGTGAGAAGGCTGCGGCGCCACTTTGGGGTGGGTGGTCTAGGCAGGAGCCCCAGTGCGGGGTCATCCTGCGGCGGCTGAGCACTGCCTGGCGGGGCAGCAAGCAGAGGGGAGAGGTGACCCCAGGGGCCTAGCGTGTGCCTGGCTTGTGTGCAGAGGCCAAGGCCAGCACGGCTGCCAGGGAAGCAGGGAGGAAGGGTGGTAGGGATGAATTGTACACCATCCTTGGTACAGTTCAGGGCCCTGGCCTTTTTCTTTTTTCTTTGTGTTAGTGGAGATTGAAGCCAGGGCCTTCACACTGAGCTATATCCCCAACCTTTTCCACTTTTTCATTTTGAGGCAGTCTTGCTAAGTCATTAAGTTGCCCAGGCTGGACTTGATCTTTTGATCCTCCTGCTTCAGCCTCCCAGAGTGCTGGGATTGTGGGTGCACACCATCATGCCTGCCAGACGCTTGCTTTTGATCTGAGGCAGATGTTTGCTGGCCAGGGGATTTGAGCAGAGTGGTGACGAGGCCCGACTTTCAGGAGGCGAAAGCATTCTATCTGCCGTGCAGAGGAGACTGAGGCCAGTGCTGAAGCAGAGAAGTCAGGCACCAGATGCAAAGAAAGGCGGAGGCCTGGGGTGCATTTGAGTGGCTGAGGGAAGCAGAACTGTCAGGCTTTGAGGCGGACCTGAGTGGGTGGAGGCTTGGGTGGTTTTGGGGGAGTGGCCTAATCCTGGCTGTGGGTGCTTGCTGGGAGACTGGGGTGAAAGGCGCATTGTGCGCTAAGCTTAACTGGTGTGTGGGCACGTGCCGAGGGGCAGGTGCGGGGCGAGGGTGGCAGGCACGAGCTTGCCTCTCTGCATCCAAAGATAAGTGCAGAATTTGGGATCCACGTGGGTTTGTAAAATCCTTCTCCACTGTGACGTGGCTGTTGGAAATTGTCACCCCTCTTCCCACAGGCTTTGCGCTTCTTCAGAGCAAAACTTTGAGGATGGTACCTATTTCCTAATATTTCCAATTCAACAGAAATGCTACTGAACGTGGTTAATGTTTGAATTTATTGAAATTCAAAACAGTTTGGCCAATTGCCAAGGTGAAACTCAGTCTCCCCTTTTTAGGTTGGCATCGTCAGCTGAACTACAGACGGCCCCTGCTTACAATGGGGATATTTAGGGCCTTTTGCTCAGGATGGGGTGAGAGCAGTGTGCTATTAGTGGAACCCACACTTTGAATTTTGATCTTTCTTGAGCTAATGATATATAAGTTGATCCTTTTTCTTGGAGATGGACAGTGGCCATGAGAGTGGCTCCCAGGCAGTCCTGAGGTCACCGCAGAAGCGGCCCGCTCCACTTGACATCCTGTTGCTAAGCTGTGGGTTTCATAGGTTGAGTGTATTAAATGTGCTTTCTACTTGCGGTATTTTCATCTGTATTGGGATATGACCACTGTAGGTCCAACGGGCACCTGTACTGTGCAGTCATCTGAGATCGTCTCATAAAACAAGATTTAATGACAAGGGGACATAGTCACACTGGAGTAGGAAGTAGAAACAGTACATAAAACATTTGCATCTATGCGTCTAGAAGAAACGGTACCAAATTTCAGTTTGGCAGGGAGAATGCTTTGGGGATCTGTTGTACAAAACGGTACCTGAAATTCACATTGTGGTTTTCAAAACAGCTAAAACAGTAGATCTGAAATATTTTTAATACATTAAAGAAGGCACGCAAAGTGACGGGCTTGTTAATGAGCTTGATTTAGTCCTTCTGTGATGTTAGCGCTCCTGGGGCCCTGTAAGTATGCACCATTACTGTTTATCAAATATAACAAGAAAAAAAAACCCTGATGATCAACTGTGAATGAAAAAAGAAAAGTTTGGAGAGTTGTACATGGAATCCCTTACATACTTTGGAGGGGCATTTTCTTTATTTTTTCTACCGTGAATGAACCTTACTACTTTTATACCAAGAGAAGAAAAAGCAAGAATCATGAATACTGACGCCTTTCGCCTTTGCATTGGGCAGCTCCGTAGCTGCCCAGTGTGGGCAGAGCTGGAGCTCCTTGGCGTGTGCATGGGAAGCGCCCCTCCCTCCCGGAATCTATCAGGCTCCTGGGAAATGCACAGAGCAGAAGCCCTTTGCTCTGCCCTTGGCTTTGGGCAGCAGGGCCTCTTCTGCCTTGGAGGTTGCCTGAGCTGCGCATCACAGCAGGTATCTGGAGGTGACCTTGCTTGCCCAGGCCACCTAGTTAGAGAGGCCTGGGAGGACCACCCTGAAGCTGCATGACCAAAGTCTCACTACAAGGGACAGCATGTCCCGCTTTCTCATCTGTGAAATGGGAAGGAACTGACCTGTGCTACATGCAGTTGTGTGATATGTGCAGAAGACTGGGCGCCATGTTTGGCACAAGGGAGGTGGGCGCCTGGAGGGGCTACATGAGTGTTGGTGGCTTCTTCCCGGATGGCCATTGGCCGAACTGAACGGCAGTCCCAAGACCCCCATTACCATGAAATTTACGCTCGGGAGAGAGATGAGTCAAACAGCTAAACAAGGCAAACGCGATGGAAATGAAGTCAGACTTCCAGTGGTATAAAAGTTGCACTTTCAGTGCTCCAGAAAAAAAAGCCCTGCTTTCTAGCATATACTTGAGTGACCAACGTGGTGGCAGCTGATTTTTAAAGTTCTTAAAAATTTAGCAGGTGGTTCTTGTGAAATTGGCAGAGCTTTGCATGTGACCCTTGTGGCCCAGGAAAGGGTAGAAGACCTGAAAGTTAAAGGCACAGTGGAAAAGTACTCCAGGCAGAGAGAACAGCATGTGCAAAGGTCCTGAGGTCAGGGTACACTTGGAGCTTCAGTGAACAGGAAGACTGACGTTGGCAGTAGCCTAGTAGGGTGAGAGAGGAGGCAGAGGCTGGGCTGTGGGGACCCTCAGTGACCAAGGTGCTTCCAAGTTTGGATTTTATTCTAAGGCCATAGCAATATTTTGGAGGGTTGTAAACAAGGAGTGTCAGGATCTGATTTGCATCTTTAAAAGATCATTGTGCTGCTCCAGCAAGAGGCAGGTTGGGCATTGCTCATCCAGGGAGGGGTGGTGGCAGTGTGGACCTCTGTGCCCGCAGGGGAGGGGACAGAAGTGCCTGGGCTCCCACAGAGATATGGGGACATGACAGGTGTATCTCCAGCTGTTCCCTGGCTGTCTCCCATGTGTCCACCCAACACGCCACTGCTGCTCTTCTGTCATGGAGGAAGCAGCAGCGTGGGTGAGCGCCTTCCGTCTGTCCTGCCTCTCTGTCTGTCTTCTTGACTCTGAACCTGTCTTCACCAACGCCAATAAATCCGGAAGAGATGAGGAAATATATTTACCTTGAATTCTAATACAGAGCAAAACCAACAAAAACATTTCTTCACAATGCTGCCCTCCTTCTTGGTGACTTTTGCCTCTGAGCTCTTACCTGATCTTCAGATAAGAGGCTTCTGACTTGGGCTTTCATCTTTGCCCACGCTGCCTCTTGGGTGGGTACCAGACACTTATGTAAATGTTGCGGGTGTCAGCCCTGCAAATTATGAGAAAGGTTGTCACCCTGCTCTGCTCCACTCCCAGCCTGTCTCTGCAGAATTGTTAGAAGGGGCCACGAGTTCTAGGCTGCCCATGTCCAGTGGAACTTGCTGCAGCGGGGAAACGTTCTGCATCTGTGCCGCCCGTGGTGGTAGCTTCTAGCCGTGAGTGGCTAGTGAGACTCAGCCGCTTCCAGCTTTACTCTTGTTTGGTGCAGCCATATCGCTCCTGGCTTGTCTGTTGGACAGCGCCGTGGTAGACCATGTGTTTCTCATCCATCACTCTGGAACCTTTTGCTTTGTGGCAGGTGACGGGAGGTTCTACTGAGGTTTTGTAGAACTTCAGAGGAGGGAGGGATCTTTGTTAACTTGTTATAGCCTCCCTCAATTTGCAGAGCAAAGAGTGCAGGCAAAGAAGAATGGAATGGTTGGCCTAGTGTTTCTTCTGCTGGTGAGTGGCAAGAGTTTATCAAATGTTTGGCTTGACCCTCTTTTGGCTTTTTAAACTATATATATATAGTATATGATACATATACTATACATGCTATGTATGTGTGATATACTATGTATATACTACACTATATATATCTCAGCTCATTAAAGTTCCCAATTGTCCTGGAATATGTTCTTCTTTTACCCTGGTGTGTAAAGTCAAAGTCCTCTGACCACCTTCTCAATCTAGAACTCATCCGTCATGCTGAGCAGTGGTCCTGGTGGGGCAGGTTTGAAGCGTGTCCTTTTATACCTTCTCTTATTGTGGGTATGAGTGGGTGGATGGGAAACATTCTGCATTGTTTCATAATGTGTAGGTTTTGACACATTTTCTCTCATGGAAATATGTGCTAGATCTTTCAGGGTGTGTTTATAGATCTCAGATAGATGGATGGATGGATGGATGGATGGATGGATAGATGGATGGCATATATCACCGACCATTCATTTTATGTGTATGAAGTAAACTCCCATATGAACTCATGTACACACCTGTCAGGTGCAGCGTTTCTGCAGAGTGCAGCCTGGTGGGTAATTACTGGATAACAGAATATCTATTTTTTTAATGTATATATATTTTCATTAGAGCTGTGGATCCCACATGCTTTACAATAGTTGTGCCAGTTTTTATTCCTATCAGCTGTAGACCACCTTTTCCTCCTAGGAGTCCAAAGCAGTTGCTATTATCAAACGTTACACATGTACCAACCTAACAGGTGAAAAATGGCAACTTTTGGTTGTTTAATTTGGCTTTCTCTGTTTACAAGTTACACTGAACCTCCTCTGTGCTAATGGCCATTTTTTTCCCCTGTGAACTCCCCGATCAAACATCTTGCCAGTTTTCTGTTGCGTAGTTTTTATTAACTCATTCAACACATGTATCCTAGAATGCCTACTGTGTGCCAGGCACTGTTCTAGGTGCTAGGAACTTTTGTGGCAAGTGAAGGCAAATATCCCTGCTCTCAAAGAAGGGACAGCTTATTTGTGGGCAAAAGACCAAGGCACAAGGTATTGAGAAACTGGATAGTGCATTAATTTGGATTTTAAAAAGGAGAAGGTAGGGCCAGGGATATAGCTTAGTGGCACAGTGCCTGCCTTGAAAGCCTGAGGTCATGAGTTTGATTCCTGGTACTACCACCACCAAAAAATAAAGACATTCAAAAAGGAGAAGGTGATGGGAAAATTCATTAGAAGTGGGACTTAGGTGTTTTTTTTGGTCTTTTTGAGGCAGGGTCTCACTATGCAGTTCAGGCCGGCCTTGAGCTCACTTTGTAGCCCAGGCTGATCTCGAACTCGCAAAGATCCTCCTGCCTCAGCCTCCTGATTGCTGGGGTTACAGGTGTGCACCACCTCGCCTGGCGGGACTTAGTTTTAATTAAGATGGCCAATGAGTCTCGTGTATTCTTTGTGTATTCTACATTCTAATTTTTTGCCAGTTACACATTCCCTATACTTTTTCCATCTTCAATTATTTTACAATTTAGATTATTATAGTCTTTCCTTGATTTTTTTTTCTTTTTGAAATATAAAGCTTTGTTAACTGGACTATTATTATGTGGAAAAGTGACAGTGCTTTCTTTCACCTTATCTCCCCAAGCAACTGTAGTTAAGAGCTCTGTGTTTATCTTTCCAGGTCATTGTCTACCCTCGGGACTACTCCACAACCCACCCCATCCCCATACACCTTCAGTCACCAAGTAACTGGTTTCTGGCTATTTCGCCGTAAACACAGTTCTGATCTTCTGTGTTACTTCTCATGGCTGCTTAATATTTGTTGTACAGGGGAATCTCTGTAATGTATCCGAGCACTGCCCGGACTGGACATCAAGCTTGCTTCTGGGCCTTCATTCCTCCAGACAATCTAGGAAGCCCAACAGCTCCTCCAAACTCATTTGGTTGTCAGACTAGAGCCATCACACCCTGAATATTTTGTTTTCTTCCCGCAGCTCCACGGCTACATGGAAAACAAGCCTTTGGGTCTTCAGATCTTCATTGGAACAGCTGACGAGCGGATCCTTAAGCCCCACGCCTTCTACCAGGTGCACCGGATCACGGGGAAGACTGTCACCACCACCAGCTATGAGAAGATCGTAGGCAACACCAAAGTCCTAGAGATCCCCCTGGAGCCAAAGAACAACATGAGAGCAACGTAAGGGCTTCAGCTGAGGGCGGTGGGTCTCTCCGAAAGTGAGCAGGGCCATGGGGTGGGGTTTGGGAGACAGGGCTCTCTGGAGGAGACAGGAGCCACTCAGACTTTTCCCCAAAAAGTTTCTGTTTTAAAAGGATCATATGCAAATATTTTCAGGTGTCTCAGGAAGGAGAACACTCATGCATCTTTGAATCATGTTGCCCTGTGAGGTTACATTTATGTACATTTAAAAAATTGGCTTTACCTAAAGACATGATTGAGTAAAGATGCAGAAGTCAAAGTCACACAGCTAAGGTACTCATGGCTAAAAGTTGGGAAACACTGCACACCTGTGTTGGAGTTCAAAAATATATTTTTATGAGAAAATAAACTCAGTTACAGAAAAGTTGCAGGAACATACAAATTCTTAAATACCCTGCATTAGCTGTCAGTGTTTCTCACATTTGCTTTACCACTTCTGTTTTCCCTCCCTGAGACCCGTGACAGCTACTTGCAGATATTGTGCCCTTTGACCTTTCTGATTACTTTGTAAGTTTTTGTTGTTGCCGTCTTAGTATATACACTTCTGTTATTTTGGCTGACGCCTGGGGCAGCTTTGCGAGTGATTGCTTCTGCTCACCAAGCTGGTCAGTTACCAGTGGGGTTCTTGGTCTCCTGGCAGCATCGACTGTGCGGGGATCCTGAAGCTCCGGAACGCGGACATCGAGCTGCGCAAGGGCGAGACGGACATCGGCCGGAAGAACACCCGGGTGCGCTTGGTGTTCCGGGTGCACATCCCGGAGTCCAGCTCCCGCATCGTCTCCTTGCAGACGGCATCCAATCCCATCGAGTGCTGTAAGTGGGGCCCGGCGGCAGTCTTATTTGGAAAGTGCCCTGAGTATAAGATTCTCCTCTGGGCGGGGTACCTGGCAGGGTACCCACAGGACCTACAAGGGAGGACAAATGGTTAGTTTGGCTGGAGGTTGTAGCTCAGTGGTATAGCACTTGCCCAGCACACACCCTGGGTTCCATCTCTAACACACTCTCCCCTGCAAAAAAAGAAATACTGAACACATGTTCTATGTCCCTCAGTGGTAGAGTGCTTGCCCAGCATGTACCAGGTCCTGGGTTCCATCCTCACAGGGCAAAGCAAACAGAGAAGTTGATTTAAGATGATCAAAAGGGCCAGAGGCAGGGCATGTGTGCACGTTTTATCTCTGCTTCTATTTACTTGTGGAAGGTTTATGGCTTCAGAGGAAATTAAAAAACAGTATGGCTGATGGGCAATAAGTAGCCAGCAGCTTTTTTAGGATATTTGAAACATATAATTATTGTTCTAGTCTTTAAAAGGGCAGCTACATTTGGGGTGAGTTCATTGTACATAGCATCCCCATGTTTCTTTTCCTCCTTTCAGCAAAAATAACCATAGTGTCACAGTGGCTCTTGTTTGTTGAGCATGGCCTCTGCCGGTCACTGGTGGGATATTCACAGCTGTGCTCAGCCTGGCTGGAGTTTTTATGCCCATTTTATAGAGTGGCTGAGTAACCGTGTACACAATGAGAAGGAAACAGGGCTGGGGTTTGAACCTAAGCTTGGGCAGGCAGGAACCACACTCCACCCACACCTTCCGTCCACCCTTGGGTGTTCACTGGGGACTCTCTTGCATCAGGGGCCATGCTGGGTATGGGCAGCCACGTAAGAGCAAGACATTTTCCCTGTCCTCAGCAAGCTTAGAGGGTAGTGAGGGTAAGGACCCCACATGGTAGGTATAAAGTTGCAGAAGATTTTCAGAATCTGGTATAAGGTAGGCACTGAGTAAAACACCCAGCCCAGTTCTGCCAGGCTTCAGAAGTAGCTTTGAGCTTGTTTTTTTGCTTTTTATGTTTTGTTTGGTTTTGGAGACAGGATCTCCCTGTGTAGTTCAGACTGGTTTTGAACTCACTATGTAGCCCAGGCCAGTCTGGAACTCCAGGTGACCCTCCTGCTTCAGCCTCCTGAGTGCTAGGATTACAGACATGTGCCACCATTCCCAGCTTGTTCTTAGGTACTTTTCAGAAGGGAAATAGTTATGAGGTTTTGCAGCAAGACCTGACAAAGCTTATTGTCTTGCTGCACTTTTGAAAGTTTAGAAATCATTTTCAACAGCATAAAGAAGAAAAATGTAGACACTGTTTCAGAAGCAAAAGCTGTTTGAGTTTTTAAGTCTAAGGATATTTTAATGTTGTTATAATCATGTTCCATGTTAAATTATGTCTGGGAGTTTTTTCTGTCTGTTTACTGGACTGTTTGTCCTAAGTGGGTGTCACAGGCCTGGGAGATGGGGGAAGGACAGGAGCAGGGTGGATGCTGGGCATTTGGGAGACAGGAGACTGGAGACCAGTATGGCACATTCCCCTCTAGATGGGGTCTGCTTCTCAGCTCAGCCAGTGCTTGCACATGAGAGGATGCACTCAGCATGGCTGAGTCTTCTGGTTTTAAAGGATAACCAAGAATCTTCTGATTTCTAAAAAATGGCAACTGGCCTGGCAGTATAGCTTAGTGGAAGAATAAGAGATTGCATGCACAAAGCCCTGGGTGTAGTCTCCCCTGTACACACACACACACACACACACACACACACACACACAAAAGGCAAGAAATTAAAAATATTATGGGTGATCAGACAGTACACATGCCTGGCTCAGAGGTGGGCTTGAGCCACAGATGAGCAAAGGGAAAGCGCAGCTGTGCTGTGCAGAGAGGGTGGCATGAGACTGCCTCTCGGGGCAGAAGCCAGGAAGGAGAGAAGCCAGCCCCCTTTTCAGGACAGTAGCCAGAGTTTGGGCTTAGCTGATCTTTGGAAGCAGCATGAAGGGGCCCCGGATTCCTTCGGACAATTCAGGTCAGGATGCGGGTCAGCTGAGTTGATGGCGAGTTTGTACTCTGAGCCAGGAGGCAGAGGGGCCCAGCAGCAGGTGACAAATATAGATATTAAGAACTGTGTCAGTGCAGGAACCCAGAATTCCCCTCTTCTGCTTAGCAGACCCCATCCTGCCCCCCAAATGCTGGTCACAGTGGCCGCCCCACCCCATCCCGGTTTCAAAGGCCTCAGGATGTTTTGGGGGGAAACGCAGGCTCTTCCACGGTGATTAGGGGGATTTTGAGCAGAGAGAGCCTCCCCTTTCTGCTGAATGACTCACGCCTCAGACTGCATGTAGCAAGCTGCAAGGCAGGAGGCCTGAGCAGGGCCTGTCTGTCAGAGGCCTGCTCCACTGTCTGGTTCTTCAGGTCAGCTTATCCGACGTCAATCTGAGACTTTTGAGGATAATCGTTGAACCGCAGGGGCCTCCAGTGAGGAGGGTGTTAGAAAGTTGTGTGAATCTTGAAAATCTGGTTTTTTTTTTTTTTTCCTTTTTCTCTATAAAAAGCATTCGGCTGATTCACCTACCTTGTTCTGACAGATAAAGAAACTGAGGCTTTCTTGGTAAAATGATTCATCCATTTTTACCGAGTAGGTGGCAAAGCCAGCGTCTCCAGCTTTCTGGTTCTGCAAAACGCCTTGTCTCAGGCTCTGTGATGCGCCCTGTCCCTGTGCGACCCTCGGCTGCTCTCCTTACCAAGAATCTCACACTGTTATTTCCTTCTTTGTTCCATTTTTTCCGAGACCAGTGTCCAGTAGTTCTAGAAATATGTGTTGCCTAATTGACCTCCTGTATCATCTCTAGGGAGATACTCAACAAAGATTTATTGACACTGAATAACACAGACCAGCACAGCGTGTATAAAATAAATATTCACCAACCTAGTGTATATCTGCTGGGGTGGGGAGCACGTAAGAAGAGCCCAGGGTGGGCGGGTGCTTATTTGCAAGGCTGACTTACTTTGGAAGTGCCTTTTACAGACTGTTTTGGGAAACATGGGTGAGTTCTTGGATTCTAGTAAAAAGCCACAAACTCTCTTTGGAGAGCAGTGTGAGGGCCTCGAAATGAGCTTCCTTCTGTTCATCCGCACGCCAGCTGCTGGAGGCCCAGCCTCCCCTTTGCGGGCTGGCACCTATGTTTCCGTCTGCTGCTTCCACTTGGGCTGCCCAGAGGGGCCCTGGCTTCCCCTCAGCCCCTTCCCTAGTCTCCCTGAGACTCTGCCGAGCTTGGACAGCCCCTGCCCTTCCGTTGCAGGCACATAATGGCCCTCCCATAGCAGAGGTCAGAGGGAGTGCCCATGTGTCCCCAAAGACAATTCTCTGTGTGGGTCACATGGCACCCTTCCCTCCTGCTGGCCTGTGCCTAGGCTGGTCTGCCTCTCCTTAGTGGTTACTTATATTTCCTACCGTGACAGAGCCCCGCCCCTTGTCAGTGACCTAGACTTTGGTGGCCAAGTCCCATTGGTGACTTAAAACCTTGAGGTGCTATTCCCCTGGGAACCAGAAACCTGAAGTTCATCCTAGAACTTTGCAGGGTTGGCTTCCTAGAGGCACTGAGAGGGGGATTGTGGGGTCTCTCCGGCTCCAGGGGTGCTGGTGTTTGAGGTGCTCCTGGCTGTGGCTGTGTCCCTCTGATCTCTGTCTTTATGTGATCCTCTTCTCTTCTCTGGGTCTCCAGGGCCTTTTCAGTTGTTGTTATGGATCCTCTCATTGGATTTAGCCTCTACCCTAAGTTAGGACAGTCTCTTCTCTGTGTTTACCTTCACGACATCTGTAAAGGCCTCGTTTCTAAACAAGGCGCATTCTGAGGTGACAGGTGGACATAGTGGGGGCCTGCTGTTCAGCCACTGCCCCCCCCCCGGCTGGGTTCCCGACTTCCCTTCCCATTGCCCTCTGTTTCTGCACACACTGGGATCTCCTGGCTTTGGCCCTCACTGTCACCTCCACCCAGGACGAAGGTTCTTCACTTCAGCTGTACCTTAGAGTCACCTGTGATTTACTTAAAAACGCAATGTCCAGGTCCCATCCCAGCGCATCTGATTTGGTTTTTCTGGGCTGGGGCCTTGGCACGGACTTTCCAGGGGTCCCTGATGAGTCCAAAGCAGGATGGAGTTAGACACCTGCTCGCCCCACCCCATCCTTCAGCTGCTGGCTGACTCCTCATTCCAGGTCCCATCTGCGTAGTTCCTTGGGGAGAAAGGGTCCCTGACCTGTAGCGTGTGGGGTCCCTCCTTGTGCTCTGACGGCGCAAGTTTCCTGTTAGTCTCTCTCCTGAGCCGGCTGGACCAGGTGTTGCCAGGTCCCGGTGCACTGTAACAGTCTCTAGAGGGCCCTTGAGAAAGTGACAGGAAAACAGGCAGCACCACGCTGCCTAGTGGGGGGAAGAGGCAGCAGTGGGACAGGAAGGAGGTGTCCCCAGGCCCCCGTACCCCATCCTGTGAGAACCTTCCAGACCTGTGAGGCTTGCCGTAGCTCAGCCCAAAGCCTGTGATTTTTCTCCCTGCATTGCATTTCACAAAACACCTAATGCAATTTCACACCCATCCCCGCCGCTTTTTACATCTGCTTTTACTGAGGTACAACTCCGACACTGTAGATCACACGGGTGGGAAGTGTTCACCCAGCTCGCTCATTTTTGCCAATTCCACGCGCAGTTGTCATTGCAGATACGGGCTTCCTTTCATTCCTATAGGCTCCCTGCGGTCCCTCCCACCGGTGCCTCCCCGTAATCGCACAGAGGGGACCCCCGTTCTGATTTCTGTCACCGCTGGCTGGCGCTCCTCATCCTAGAACTTTGCAGAGTGGAATTAGAGAGAGCGGCGTTGGTGTCAGTCCCGCTGTTTCTGCTCCAGATCCATCACTGCTGCTGCTGTTCAATTCCGTAGTTCATTCTTGGTCACCAGTGAGCACCATGGAATTGTGGGAATGCAACAGTTGTTTATTTATTGGTATTAAAATTTAGTTTCTCCCCAGCGCTTGGGTATTGTAGATAAGGCTGCAGCGAAGCTGTTGCCCCAGTCCTTTTCTGGTTCAAGGCTTCCAGTTCTCTTGGGGGAAAAGCCAGGAGTGAAGTCATTTGGCCCTAGTGTAAAAAAGTGTGTGTTTTCTTTGCTGTGTTTTCTACACCGTTTTACACTGTGTGAGAGCGTATGAGAGTTGCCCCCAGCTAGTTGCTCCACATCCTCGCCAGTAAATGGCATCGTCAGTCTTTCTAATTCTAGCCGTTCTAATGAATGTAAAATAGGATCTCATTGTGGTTTTAACTTGCATTTCTTTGATGACTAATGATGCTGAGCTTCTATTTATGAGCTTGTTACCTGTTTCTGTATCATCTCTGGGGCAGGGTGTTGAAATCTTCTGCTCAGTTTTTATTAGGTTTTTTTTTTGTGGGAGGTACTGGGAATCAAACTCAGGACCTTGCGCTTGCCAGGGAGGCACTGTTTCATTGAGCTATATCCCTGGCTCCCAAGCAGTTTTAAAATATCTTCTAGCTATAAGTCCTTTGTCAGATACACACACACACACACACGCGCGCGCGCGCGCGCACGCGCACACACAATGAGTATTTCCCCCATGTGCAACTTACCTGTTTATTTTCTAAACGTTATGTTTTTGTGAGCATCAATATTTTGCTGAAACAAATCTGGTCCTTTGTCACTCTCCTGGTCTTAGTGTACTCTGAATGGAGCAAAGATATTCTCATAGAAACATTGGTGCTCAGCGATGTGATCCATCTCTGATCAGTTTGGTGTATGGTGTGAGGTAGGGCCAGATTCGCCTCTCGCTGGCATGGATATGCAGTCGTTTCCTGTGTCTTTTTTGGAAGCCAAGAGCTTCTTGCTTTCCGTCTTTCTTCCCTTACCTCTCTTCACTCACCTTGGCCTGGGAGATGGCAATGATCTTTAGGGGAGCCCTCAAAATGGGTGAGAGCGGAGTGGCATGCTGACTTGCTCTGTAAAGCAGAAATGCCTGTCTTGTTCAGCTGCTGCTGCACCATACTCAGGACTTCTTAGCACTCAGTCTCTCTGTTAAAAGTAGACTAGGAGTGATATGCACCATAGGGCACTGGAGGTAAGTAAACAAAATAATGTCGCTGCCCTCATGGAGGTCTATTCTAGTTGGGGAAACAGACAGTAACAAACAAAGAGCATTTGCAACAGAGGAGCATGTCCTTGTGAAATGGCAGGGACCACATGTTGGTGGCCTGGGGTAAGGAATCAACACCAGTTGTGCAGATCAGAGGAGGACTCTGGAGAGAGATGGCATTCGGCACTTGGGAGTGCTGTCTATGGAGTGTTGTCTCTGTTTTTATAGGACCCTCTTCTCTTCTCTGGGTCTCCAGGGAAGAAGTTCTGAGCTAGGTGAAGTTTCAACTAGATGAGGTTCTGTGATGGATGTGACTCCTGGCCGGCCCTGTACTAAGTCAGTCATGCTGGAGCAGGGAAGGCCAGATTCCCTAGGCTTGGGCAGTGTTCAGTGCCCGCGGCAGGCCTGTAGCCTCCTTTCCCTTCCTGTCCCCCTCTGAAGGCCCATCTTGAAGACCCCTCAGTGTACTCATGCAGAAAGGATCATGGAGAGACCTCTGCCCGGCTTGGATATGTGCCAGGGACTGGGGCACAGAGTGCTGCCCTGTGAGTGTGTTGCTAGCTGGGTAGGGCTCAAAAAGACCACTGGGCGGACAGAGAGGGGCACTGAAGCCGAGCTCGCTCCTCTGTCTGGGCTGCCTGGGTTCCTCGGGCCAGGAAGCCCGGCAGTCACCCAGGGATTCGTGCAGCCCTCAGGAGGGTTCTGTTACGTACTCGGAGGTACCCAAGAACATTCCGGAGGGGGTACCTGTGAACGCACTGGCGTGGCAGAACAATGATCTACTCAGGAGAGAACAGTATCTCCTGTTCTGTCTCTGGGGCCACCCGCGTGGGCTGAGCTGAGATTCACTTGTTTGGAGAGCAGGGTGCTGCTGCTCCGATTCTGTAGGAGGCTGAGCCTCCCTGGGCCCACAGCCAGGCGCAGGTCCCCCACACCAGCTCCATGCACCCTGGTGCTGTACGTGTGGACAGCTCATCACAGAGGTGGCGAGTAGGGCCAGCCACACTCAGGGAGATAGAGCCCCTCTGTCCCCCCAGCTCCCAGGCTGACCAGGAGTGGCCAGAGAGGAGGCCAAGGGCATCTGCTGGCACTGCTGTGGGCTCCTCCCTGGGGCAAGCCAGGCTCATGGCCAAGGACAGGACTTGATGCAGAGACGAGCAGGGCCCGCAGCTGCAGGACCGTGTGGCTTATGGGGCAGTTGATGACTACAGGAGGGGACCCCTCTCCCTCCCTCTCCCACAGCGTCCTGATCCAGGTGTAATTCAAGGGGGTGGGAACCCACAGTCTGGGCCCCAGTCCTACCTGTCTGCCTCACGTATCTGAGAGCTGTGAGTTCCTGCACAGCTGGGTCTCCTCTGGAAGGCTTGCACCCTCGACTCCAGAATGGAAGTCTTTCTTGCCTTATGGCCTCTTGAAGTGTACCAAACAAACCAACGAACAAACAAACATAGCTACCACTCACAGAGCCCCGACAAGGTGCCGTGTACTCCCTGTGCCTCTGTTCGGTTAATCTGGAAACCGCCCTGTGAAGTTGGTGCTGTGATTATTTTTCCATTTTATAGGTGAAAATGCAGGCGCAGAGAGATGACATCACTTTTCCAAACTCCCAGCTCTAGGATGTCACTGAGCTGGACTTTGAACTTGGGCAGTGACGCTGCAGTACTCTGCAGTACTCTTACATTTGTCTACCACCCTATATTGCCTCATGATGTGTGCATTTGATAATATAAACAAAATGGTGCTCATGTGCCAGGAACCTGAGGTGATTTCTGTGGTGTTGACAGAACCTGCCCCTCTGCAGAAAGGAACTTTTCCCAGCCAGCCTTTCCTTCAACCGTGTGACAGGGTAAACTGCAGCATCCCATCTGCAGGTGTGCACAGGTGGGGCTGCAGGCCTGGCCAGGGCATCTTCCTGGTGGAGCTGAGCGCATTGTCTGTTCCATGTACAGTGCTGAGTGGAAACAGGCGGGTTTAACCCACAGCACCTAGGAGTTCAGAGTGCACAAAACAGGAAAGCCTAGAGCCACTTTACAACATGCCAGGGACTGGGGCAGCAGTGGAGCTGAGGGAGTCGCTTTGCTAGGGCCACCCTGAAGCTTATGCCAGGGTAGGGGTCATCTCACCCAGGCCAGGCTCCCAAGGATTGCTTAGCCTAGGCCAGCTTTGGTGTGGCTGGCTTGGACTCTCCAAGTGAACAGGAAGCTGAGTGGAGTTGTTGGGGCTGAGGGAGCAGAGCACTGCGGGAGCCCTGTGGCCTCCTGGGAGCCCTCCCTTAGGCCCTTGGCTCCTCCAGCAGTTGCCATGGGTGGTGGAAGTTGCGTCAGACAGAGACAGGGCCCTGGAGGTCTTGGTTACTGTTTGCCTCTCCTCAGTTCCTCTTTCAGAGGCTAATTGGATCCCTTTGCCTTGGGTCCTCTGAGGATGGGGCCTCCCTGGGAGGAGTTCCCCATCCTCAGGTGGCCTCTGACTAGCGGAACTCAGCTCTTGAATAAGTGAGTGTAAGAAGTCACCTGGAGAGATTGTCAAAATGCAAATCTCTGGCCCCTGCCTAAGCAACTCAGGAAACGGTGGGTGGGTGTGTAACTGGGGGAGGAGTGGTATCTATGTACTGTGTGTGGCTTAGGCTGTGCTCAGGCACCCTCCCTGACGAGGAGGCTGCTGCAGAAGGCTGGAGAGCTATGCTTTCGGGAGTCCGGCAGTCAGGAGCCCTAAGACCAAGAAACCTAAGTGAGAGCTCAGGATCCATCAAGAACCGCAGAGGCCACAAAAGTAGTCTGTGTGAGCATGTGGACGTGGCCACCCAGGCTGGGTGACCTAGCTGACACTCCGGATGCTGCAGCTCGGGTGTCACTACCCTTGCTGACAGCACTTCCGGTGTCAGGTGGTTAATGACGGTGCAGGCTGCAGTTCTTGAGCGCTCAGCAAGCGCTAGGCGTAGGCTGTGTTTTTGTCTCGTGTGGGATACTTTCGTCCTCGTGTCCGAATACACACAGCACTGAACACACCAAGTTAACCACGGTTTGCCATCTTAAAAGTGTTAGGGGCATTAATCACATTCATAGTATTGTGATTAGCCAGCTACAAACCCTGGCTAATTCTGTATCTGTGCTGCCGAAGCGAGTACAACTCTAGCTAATTCTGAGACTTTTCCATCACTGTGAAAAGAAACCTTATATCCATTACCGGCCTCTCCCGATTCCCCTCTCTCTCCAGTCCCCGGTAATTATCCATCTGCTTTATGCATCTGCCTGTTGGACACTCATATAAAGGGGATTATACAGTATTTATGTGACTGATTCCTTTTCCTTTTGTCTTTTTGAGCCAGAGTCTCCCTCTGTAGTTTAGACTGGCCTTGAACTTACTTTGTAGCCCAGGCTGGTCTCAAACTCGCAACAATCCTCCTGCCTCAGCCTCCTGAGTGCTGGGATTACAGACGTGCGCCACCATGCCTGGTTCAAAAATTTTTTGTTATTGGGAATCGAACTCAGGACCTTACACTTGCCAGGCAGGTACTATACCATTGAGCTATATCCCCGGCACTCTTTCCATTTATCAGGGTGTTTTCAAAGTACTAGTACTTTGTCCCCTTTTGTGGTTGGAAGTATTCTGTGTGAGTGTACCACCTTTGTCCACATACCCATCCCTGGACATCCAAATGGACATTAGTTATTTTACCAACTGAATTTACCAACTTTATTTTACCAACTGAATTTACCAACCAATTTTACCAACTCAGTTCTGCCCCTGGCATGTTTTTATGTGTGTGATCTCTGGTACTGTGTGACACAGATCCGTAAGAGCAGAGACTGTTACAATTTGACAGAGGAGCCATTGGGACTCAGAGAGTGATTTGCCCAGGGTCACGCACCAAGGGGGTGACAGATGCAGGACTCAGAACCCTGTTTCATGACTCAGTGTGTGCACCCTGCTGCTGCTCCCAGTGTTGTACACTGCCTGGCCTGGCAGCAGTGCTACCACAAGTGGTACCGAACTGGCTGTGGTCCCTGGAGTCACGCTGGGGTCCTATCCTCAGACTGTTTAGGTCAGAATCTCTGGAACGGTTGCTGTCAAGAAGGGACAATTTTGTGTCTTCCCTTACTAGGGGACATCTAGCCATTTTTGCAGACAGTTTTGGTTGTCACAGCTGATGACTAGGGTTGTCACAGCTGAGGGCTGGGGTTGTCACTAGATGCCGGTGCACGCAGTGGCAATAAAGAATATTAAATATAAAGAATGACAGTAAAGAATGGCCATTGGAGGGGGTGCCCAGGTTGCTGTGGAGGTGAGGCCTGGGCACCACTAGCTTTTAACCTCTTGGGCTGGTCCTGTATGCAACTGGAGCTGAGCAAGGCTGCTCCTGGGTTCGCTGCTGGACTCTAGACCTGGGAGCCAGAGGTCTGGAAGGGCCTGAGGCTCTGTATTTCCCACTCAGTCCAGCTGCCTCTGGCGGTGCTTTGAGCTTCAGGATGAGATAAGCTGATTGGAAGCTGTCCCAGACTTCCATTCTCTCTGTAAATTTTCACTTAAAAAAATGTGTCCCTGCAGATAAGGAGGTGGGCAGCACAGCATTGGCTATGGTCATCAGTTAGTTGCTTAAGACTGAGGCTTTGCAAGAAGCGAAGAGATTGCTGCAGGAAATAGATGAGTTGTGTTCACACAATGCACAGTGATTCACCAGCCTCCCTCCTGGCCAGGCTCCCACCCAGCGCCAAGCTCTCAGCCTTCCAGTCCGGCAGGGCTGGCTGCGGGCCCTTGGCTGGCTCACCCAGTAGCAATGACTCAGGTTTTCCACCTGTAAAATGGGAGGAGTGGCTCTTGCCACCTCCCTGCCCATCCCCAGTGCCAGAAGCCCCCGTAGCCCCCAACTCCATCAAAGGCAAATCTTAAAAGCCAGGCCCCAGGGCTGCTGTTTTCACTGCTAGTAAATCTCCATTTGTGGCAGCTCAATTAGGCAGTCATCACAAAAGTCCAATATTGAAAGAAAGGATTAATAACCAAGCCCATGTGGGAGAAATTAGCAGCTTCTGCTGAGAGGCCTTTTAAGACGTCCTCCAGCAGGCAGCCCCTTGGAAGAGCGCTGGCAGGCCAGGCTCTGGGAAAGAGAGCTGGGGTGGCTGGATTGTGCGTCCAAGGCCAAGTGTCAGCATGCCACTGGTGGGTGCAGGACAGACCAGAAATACTGCAGACTGCATACCTGATCCTTCAGCCTGCTCCATGTCTGTCCCTGGCCGGGCAGCCCCAGGCAGAGGGAAGGGGATGCTTGCTACTCGGAGGGAAGGGTTGAGCTTGGACTTTGGGTCCCAAGTGGCTGCTGCCTCAGCTCCCGGATGGGGAGGTCTGCAGGACCTGGCACGGAAAGGGCTGGCCCTGTGCCGGGTTCTCCGAGCTCCAGGAGGGGAGCCAAGAGCCAGGGCTGACTCACAGGGGGAGGGCCAGCCTCTGGGCCCATGCCGGGAGGCAGGGCCTGCGGAGGCGGAGGCTGGAGGTGGGACCTGAGCTGTTGCTTGGACCTGTTTGTCACCTGCTCAGCGGAGGCGGCCTGCCTTCCCTGGCAACCAGTGGCTAGTGGGAAGGGGCTCCGAGACTAGACTCCGGGGCCAGACAAGCCTGCTTGTAAGGGCTCAGGTCTGAGCCTCACCTTATGCCGTTTGGCCAAGAGGTGGGCAACTTGGCTTTGCTTAGGTTTAGGTTTCTTCCTGGTCAAATGTGAATAGTGTTAATATTTCCTTCCTCAGAGGGTTACTGTGAGCAGTCATGCATATTATTTTGGTTCAGTGATTAGTGTAGGTCTGTCCTGTTCCTCTTCCTTTCATTCATTATTGATGTAAACAAATAAACATGTTATGAGTCCATCCCTGTGCATCTGTGCACCGTCGTCCGTCTGTCTGTCCATCCATCTGTCCGTCCATCCGTCCATCTCATCCTCCTGCTAAGTGTGGTTCCGGCCTCGTTTTAAAGTAGGATGAAGGCAAAGCCCCTCCCTCCTGGGGGGGGGACTGTCTAGTGAGAGGAGAGATACACTGTGAAGCAAGAAAAGCTCTCCGTAGCATCTCTGAAGTGAACGTTTCTCTGAGGGAGTGTAGCTGCTCAGCGTGGGCCATGTTCTGAGTGCGTGAGAGACCCTGGGAATGTTTTGGAAGTGTGGCAGGAGCACCATGACCAGGGGAGGTTCTAGAGCTGCCTGTGGGGGTTGGACCCTAGCTGTCCCTCAGACCATGTTAAGAATCACACATGAGTCCCAAGGGGATTGCAGCTACGTCTCTCAGGACGGGAACCCTAAGATCAGTGTGCGGGATGCTCTTGTGTTTGGCCTAAAGATGGAGTGGGAGGGAAGAACTTTACAAGCAAGCCCCCCATGGGAAGGTCAAATTGCTCATAAAAGAAGAGGTCAAATTTTCATTCCCTTCCCCCTAAGCGTGGGCGTGTGTCCCTGGATTCATGAAAACAAAGCGTGTAGTTAGAAGGAAAGTACCTCAAACCACTGCAGCACTTTTACAAAAACATAATATTTAGAGTCTCTAGTTGTCAGGGGTGGTGCTTCCACTTCTGTGGTGACAGCAGGTGACAATGCATGTTGTATCTTACTGCTACTGTGAAGTCAGACTGCCCCTGGTGAGCAGATGTCTCCCTGTCACAGTGACCTCTTGTCCTCTTACCCACAGCCCAGCGGTCCGCCCACGAGCTGCCCATGGTGGAAAGGCAAGACACTGACAGCTGCCTGGTCTATGGGGGCCAACAGATGATCCTCACGGGACAGAACTTCACAGCTGAGTCCAAAGTCGTGTTCACCGAGAAGACCACAGGTCAGTAGCTCTCTGAGCTCTTTGTCCTCGGGAGCCGTGCAAGAGTGGCCATCTCTTCCTGTATAGCAGCAGAGCCATTGTGCAGAGTTTCCCACCCTCACTTTCTCCAGGGGTTGCCCCAGTGTGTGGCTGTGCTGTGGTATTTTATTGCATCAAGAAGCAAACTTTTTTAAAGCTCTTCTGCTATTATGAAGGAGAGAAGCAGAGTAATAAAGTGACTGAGGCTATGTGTTCACCGGGTTCAAATCCTAGCTGTGCGTCTTGTGTGTCCTGTGATCTGAAGCAGGTGGCCTTGCTGTGCCTCAGTTTCCTCGTGTGTAGAACAGCAGCAAGAGTTCTTACCTTACAGTTGTCACGGAGCTTAAATGACTTACATACGTGGAGGAATTGTGACAGCACCAGGTATATTATAAACCAGGAACACTTCTACTTACATTTTATTTATTTATTTTATCTTTTGTACCGGGAATCAAACTCAGAACCTTGCGCTTGCCAGGCAGGCGCTTATGCCCCTGAGCTGTCTCCCAGGCCCTGCTTATACTTTATTATAAGTAATGTTATAATTAATTTTTTTATACTGCTCAGATTAGTTAACATGTTCCCCACTGGCCATACTTTGTATGTCTTGTGTCAGGCAGCTGGTACTACCAGTGGCATGTGTGTCTGCCCCATCAAGTGGCTTTTGATTAATTTTATCAGTGTAAAGGTGGGTAAAAGTGATTAGGTCCAGTTGTGCCATCAGTGGTTCAAGCCACCCGAGGGGGCAGTCATGCCTGTTCCACCCGTGGTTCAAGCTGGTGGGAAGGTGCTAATCTTATGCTGGATCTCTGGGTGTACCTTTTTGTGTTTACTTGGGATCGACTCCTAGCAGTGGAATTTTGGATAGTCATTTTGAGGGCTGTAAGTACATGTTGCTAAATTATCTTCCAGAAATGTGCAAACTAAACCTTCCACTATATCGGGAACAGTTCTATCCTTTTCCAAACAGGTCTTGTCTTTTTTTTTTTTTTAATTTAAAAACAATCTTTGTGGAATTGGTACCCATTTATACTTTGTTTTTCTCTGCTCTGCAAGGTCTAATGTCCTTGTTTGTTGGCTGTGTACTGGAAGTGCTCAGTAAGTGGCTGCTGTCTTTCTGGGGCTGCCAAGGCAGGAGGCTGTGCTGCCTGAGATGTATGCTGAGCAGTGGTTGGGCGGAGACAAGGCTTGGTGGCATGTGAATTCTCTCTGGGAGTGGGAGCGTCCTGTCTGCCATGCTTAGGGACCTTCCCGGATGAGACTTGGCAGCACTGCTGGAAGACAGGTAGGCCAGCTGGGCCTGGCCACAGGGTCCAGATAAAGGAAGCAGATCCTGGCCTCAGTGTCTCTGTGGGAGCTGTCCACACTGAGTTAAATTCAGGGAAAGCCTCTGGCCTCCCAGGGTGGCCTCTGGCACAGGGAGGGAGAGTGGCCCACAGGATGCTGGTGCCTCGACACCCATGAGCACCCCAAGAGTTGTCCCAGCAAGAGTAGTACCCAGAAGCCTGGTCCTGGAGCCCAAGTGTGGAACATCGGGAGGTCAGCAGAGCAAACGTCACACACACGAAGAAGCCTGAGGTCACTGACTGGAGTGCAGTGTGACCAGGAGCTGGGTTGGAGGAGGAACTGGAGACAGCCGAGCCACTCAGGCAAGAGCCTGTGGTCCTGTGCGCTGTTGATACCATAGGTGGACATCTGTCGTGGGGCGACCCGTACAAGGAGAAGGATCAGCAGTTCCCCATCTTCTCCCCACAAGGTGCCAAATCATGATGACCAGAAATGTCTCCTCCATTGCCAAGGGTACCAGGGGTGGGAGGGGCCAAGTCCCCACTGGTGTGCAAGAAGAGGGGCGGGGGAGAGCAGAGGGAAAGTTTTGGGACACCTTGAACCCCTCCTTGATCAGGACACTCCCACCCTGCTTCACTTCCAGTGGTGACCCCACAACCATGGCTCCCTGTCTGCAGGGTGGTTTCTTTATATGGAGAGATTTTTGTATATATGTGTATTTTTTTAATCTTTTTTTAAACATCATGGACATATTTTAGGTGTTTTATATTTCTGAGAATCTGATTTTAAACAGATGCTTTGCCTTCTGCCATATGGTCTTACATTGTGTTTTATGTAGCCATTCCCCTTTCTGTGAGACTGGTGAACCCTGGGAAATATCTGGATGAGTTAGAGGCCAGAACAGGAAGTCTTCCAGTGCCACGTAGAGACATGTATGGTTTTGTCTGAGGATAGGTCAGGTAATAGGGAGTCCTAGTAAGTTCTTGAGCAGGAGAGGGACATGAAATGTAAATGACCAAGTAGATTAACCTCTGCAGCTAGGAGAGGCATTGTTGTACTAGAAACCCATCCAATGGCTTTCTACTGACTCTGACAAGAAGAATGTGGCTTTAAAGCACCTTATGGACAGAAGGGAACACGCCAAGCAGACATGAGCATTCTGTCCCTCAGGTTTAGGTTGACAGAACACCTGTGCTGCAGACCATGTAGGGAAGAACTTGAGATGGGTCCTACCAAGTTCCTTGTGGAACTCAGGGTCACCTAAGTTCTAGTGTCCTGGGAGCTCAGTGACTTTGAAGCTATCACAGGGTGTTGATAAAGTATTTGTTGAATGAATAAGTGGATGAATAGATGGATGATGGATGGATGATGGATGGGTGATGGAGGGATGATGGA
>PVLD010009653.1:0-75652 GCA_004027595.1 Dinomys branickii
TCTTGTAAGGTTTCCATTTGTTTCCTATTTTCTTCTAGACTTTTGTCTATTTCTTGTCTGTGTGAATGGAACATTTCTTCCATCATTGTTTTCAGCTCGTTTTTTATCTGAGAAATCATTGCGGGTATGTGGGTTATTTCTGCTTTAAGCTCTTTCATGGCCTGTTGGAGTTGTTTAATTTCGGATGCAATCGTTTCATATCTTGAAGTTATGAGGCTTCCTGGTTCCCCTGTATCTTCATCTTCAAAACTTCTTCTGGGTGAGGTTGAGTTTTGAGGCTGCGTTTTGTTCCTCTGTTTTCCCATTTTTGGGTATCAGATTCAAAATGTGGAGCTATAAATTCCACAGGCAGTTCAGCAGGCGGAGGTCTGCTGCAAAGGCTGCTCCAATGATTCCTTCTCTTTGGGAGAATGTCCCTTAAGCTTTCTGCTGAGATTTGTTCTTCTGTCTTCCCTTTTTTGGGTATCAGATTCAAAATATTGAGCAATAGATTCCCCAGGCAGTTCAGCAGCAAAGGTCTGCTGCAGAGGCTGCTCCAATGACTTTTCTTTGGGGGAATGTCCCTTAAGCTTTCTGCTGAGAATTCCGCTTAAAAGGCTGTACAGATGTTGGTTAGCTACTCCCTAGCGAGAGACCTGGGTGAGGTGTGTAAGACCGCTCCCCCGCCCTCCCAGGGTTCCCTGCAGGTATAGGGATGGATCTCCTCCCCCACTCCGTGATCTGGTCGCGAGCGCAGATAGCTCACCAGTTTTCGGAGTCCCTGCAGGCTGGAAGGTTCCAAGGTGGCAGTTTTTTGTGCTATGGTCGCGATCCGCCGCTCGCAGCCACTTGTTTCCTCGCGCTCTCCGGGTCTGGGGGAGGGAGCGGGATGCTCTGCTCCTCTGCTTCTCGCGCCGCCCTGGCCACGGACCGCAGGCTGCCGAGGGTCTAGGCTGCGCCGCCTGCCCGATGTGCGCGAAATGTGAGACTGCCGGGCGTTGCCGCTGCTAAAAAGCCGATCTCTGTCGGGAGTCACCAGAAAGCTGCGCCGGCTCGGGAGGCGGGAGGGACCGAGCTGGCTGTGCCCCCAGGGCGGTCGGACCCAGCCAAGCCCCCTCCCCACGCGGAGCGTCTCTGGCTGCCAGCATCTGGGGCTTTCCTGCGTCTCGCCACGGCAGTTTGGGCCACCCTACCGCATCTCCCCCGGCAGCTCAGAGAAACACGTTCAGTTTGATCTTCCCAGCCGAGGTCCCGGCATTCACGCTCGCCAAGTCTGTCTCGAGCTGGTGGTGTTTATCAAGGAGGATCGCTCCTTTGCTGCTCACCTGGTCGCCATCTTCCCGGAAGTCCTAAAAGCAGTTTCATCTGTCTGTCTGTCTATCCGTCTCTGTCTATCTATCTATCTATCTATCTATCTCAAGCATTTACATATTGTGTACCAAGCAGTGTTCTAACCTATAGAGTCAAGTAGTGAAAATAGAAGTTTCTGTCCTTGACCTGTCATTCCAGGAGATGGACAGATGATAAACGGGAAGTAAACTATACATACTTGGGTGGTGTAAGTACGGTCTTTTCCTAATGTGGTGATCAGTGGGCCTGTTGGCAGATGATCTGATTTTCCTGATGTCACTAACCTGCCCTCTTTGAAGGTAGATGCAACCAAAAGCTCTGCTTTTGTAAAGAAATGTCTGAAGTGATGTGTGTCACATCTAACACAACTTTTAAAAGCCATATTTCTTTCAGACTACTCTGAAAATAGTAGAAGTGCCTGTTGTGATGAAAGGTACAGACAGAGGCACCACGGGGGGCAGAAATCCTTCGGTGATCTGCGTTGGTTGCTGTGCTAGTTGATTTTGGGTGCGAACTCGGCTGCTGTAAGAGATGCTTGTGTAGCTGGTAAAGCATTGTGTTGGGTGTGTCTTGGAGAGGTTAGCATTTCAGTCACTATGCTGAGGCCCCAATGTCACCTTTCTATTTATTATATTTCTTTTTGTGTGCCTTAGGTGAAAACACCTTCATTAGAAAATGTAAAACAAAATTCATGGTCGAGTAAGATCAAGACAGAACAAGACGAAGGAATTAAAAATAGAACATACAGACAAAGTTTTCAGTTTTATTGAAGAAAAAAGCAAAAGAATGGCAGAATCGTTGGAGGGCACTTTTGGTGTCATTTGGTTAAAATAAAGAAGATGATGAATGTCGTTGCTAACAGAGGAGAGGAGCAATATGAGAATAATATCCCAGTTTCTGTGATGATTTGGCATTAGGCAAGAGGGTAGAGATTTTCACTGGTAGGAGCAGGAAGGAAGGCTGGGGCAAGACTGAGAGCTGAGGTGCCCCATTTTGGAAGGAACCAGGGTGCAGAAGTTTCTCTTTAATGCCTCTTCATGGGGAAACATGAGGCAAGATGATTAATTGAGGAAAAAAATGCAAGGAGAGGAATTGGACTTGAGGGAAGCAAAGAAAGTCAGACTATTTGATGATACAGGTGGCTGGAGAACGATGGATCAGGGAATGAGCGCTGGGCATCATTATTGAAAGATTTGATTACTGGCCTGTCTACCTCTTCACGAACTGGAAATGTCACCAGTGAAGTACTTTTCATCTAGCCACTTTCAGCTGGAAAGTGTAGGTGGGAGTCGCAAGTTAAAGTGAATTTTACAAACAGTAGCATCCTTTGCACTCATAAATAGAATGACATGCTTGTAAGGGTGTGTGATGCATTTGTTGCCTCCTAGGGATTGTAGACTCCAGAAATTGTAAGATCTCACTGGGATTCAGGAGGAAGTACTAAATTTCTTGATATTTTCATTTTATTTAGTCTTCTAAATCCTTTTATTTTGTCTAATTTTACTATACCCATACTATAGGAGCACCATCATCCTGTTTATACTTTTTAAAATCAATAAATTAGAGATGTGGGTTTTCTTGCTCAGAATTTTGCTTTTTGGTTGAAGGATCCAAGATACTTAAAGTCTTCTCATTTCAATAGAAATGAAAGACTTCTGGAGACACACTGCTTATCAAATCGCCCTTCCACACTTACCTGCAGTATCCTCAAACATGTCATTTAAACTTTATTCGTCACCATTATCCATTTATTAGAATGAACAAGATTACCTCATTCATGTGATTGGGATAAAGCTCGAATTTAGTAATGTATATTGAGCATCAAGGATATCCATAGGTTCCTTCTGCTACATTTTTCCAGTTCCTCCTTCACCTTAAAAATGAGTTAAAATATGGAACAATCCATTCTATTTTTTTTATTTTAAAGAGGAAAAAAATAAAACAGAGTTTTAAGACAGGCTAATAGGAGAGTAATAATAATTAATACATCACATCACCATTCTACTTTTTATTGCTGTAATACTTATGATAACTCTTTAGAGTCAAATGATTGAATTAAAACAACTTTTAAAAATCTGTATTTGTGTCTCCTAGAATTCTCCCTGGTAAATATTCTAACATAACTGTCTTTCTAGAAATAAATAAATACGAATAAACAAATACATCTACACACATTACAATGGCTATTTTCTACTTAATATATGTTCTGGAGAGGTATTTTTGCTTATGATTTGTTTTTGTCATAAAAATTTTCCAAAGCACTTCTCCAATGGACACACCAACCTATCAAACCGATATATTATATTTTCTCAGTAATCCCACTGGGATGTTTTTCTTTATTATTTTCTATTTTAATCTTAATCATATTAAACAAATCCTTCAGTACATCCATAATTATTTACTTAGAATGAATTCTAAGTGAAAACTACAAGATAAAAAACATGCATTTTATGATATACATATATGTATATATGTATGTATGTATGTGTGTGTGTGTGTATATATATATATATATATATATATATATATATATTCTTAAATTCCCCCCAAATATATGTTTAAATTCCCTGTTCCATCTCCCACATTAGGTATAAATACCATCCATACTAATCAGTTGGGTATGCCTGGATTTTTCACATTCTTTCAGTGCATGTGCATATGACATGCGTATAATAAAGCCTTAATAAGTGGCTTCTTTTCCTCTTGAATAAATAGAAAATCTCATTTGTAATTATGCATTTTTACCTTAACAAATAACTCAAAACATTTTCTATACAAGACGCTTCAGTCTTCTAGAAAGACTAGCATTACAAACACATGTGTTTTTATAAACTTTTAATGGTCAACTGTGTTAAGGATTGTTTAATATACTGGATTTAACAAGAGAAAGACAGTATTTCAAGGGATAATGATGCTACAGAGTTCCTGTTACTATTACTGCTACTTACAAAACAACTGTCAGTGTCTTTAACCACAAAAAGTTTCTCAAGTTGAGAATTTTTGCTTATAGTTTTTTCTTTAGAAAATTTCACCCTTTGTTATTTTTCCATGTGCTATCATCATTTTCTGTTGTAGACATGACTGCTTTTACATTTCTTTTTAAAGAACTGAGAAATAAATTTAATTCTATTAAATTCTATATCTATGTGTCAGTATATTAAGGAATAATTAGTTATTTAGCTATCTATCTCTGAAAATAAAGCTAGATTTCTGGGAATATACTAACTTCTCCAGACAGAACTGTGTATTCTCATTGTGACCCTGATTACTTTCCTCTGATTGGCTGGAAGGACCACAAGCATCTCTTAGTTTATGATGTTGAATTTCCTTTTTTTCTCCCCTGGGTTTCATTTCTGCCAAACAATTCCTTTAGCTGGGTATCACTTAGCAAGAGAGACGTCATAGATAAGGGAAAGGCGTACAGCAAGGCTGGCTGGCTGCCTCCCAAAGAAGTCTTATCTTCAACCCTCCTGCTTAACTCTGGCAGATATTCCCCACATCCTAACCTTAAGAGGCTAAGGTTAGACCTTAACCTAGTGAGACCCTGCAACAAATCACGTAAAGCCTGTTTAATCAGAAACAACAAATACTTGACTTACAAAACAAATTCTCAAAACACATCCAAAAGCCCTTAAATTGATGCTATCTCCTCACACTTCATTATAATTTCTATCCATTCTTCTCTGAATCTTAAGTATGCCCCTTAGGAAACAAAAGATGTAAATGGAGATTTCTCCAAGCTTTATGTTTTCCATTCTTGCTAGAGGTGAAAACGGCAACCAGTGATGCCTCTTTAGAGTCAAAGCCTTATAAAAATGTACTGTGATTCCTCTGTTCTTCCTTCTCCCCACTTAAAGCCAGAAGAGAAGAAATTGTCTTTACAGCTATTAATAGACATGTTTTAAGAATCAGTGCAATGGTAACTCAAAGAGGTCTGAAGTGTCAAAGAGTTTATTAACTCACTAATTAATAAGTGCACAAGTAAAATGTTGCAATTGGTTTAATAGAGATTTCAAAGACCTCAAGAGTACATAGGCAATTAGGAACCCTAAATTAAGTTTACAGACGGTGATACAATGGGTCTGTTCATAAGGTGATCGTTGAATTCTGCCAACATAACTGATTTGCATGGCAGTGAATAGGAGTTATGTGCAATATCATCACTTTTTTTAGAATGCAGAGCTCTAAAGTGGTTTAAAGACAATGAAAGACAGAGATAACTTGGATTAGGGAGCTAGACAGGCTATTTACTTTTCTGTTGTCTTAAGTCTAATTCCGAGTCTCTGGTTTTTTCCTTACTAAATTGTACATCCCTAGATAACCTGTAAAATACATGTAAGATTCCTATGAAATCTTTTTTGGAAGATTTTCTACTACTGGTCTTTCACAAAAAGCAACAGATACGGTGTTAGGGTGTTAGCTGTGGAGTGATTGCATTTGCTGCCATGTTGAGACTTGGTGGGTATGCATAGCCATATGAATTTTTATACAAAGAGCAAAGAGCAAGAAGATACTAAATGATGCAAAATTCCAATTCCTCTGTTTAAAAATGTGCATTTGTGATCATATCAGTATATAATAAGTGAGTCATTTACGTTGTACTTTTCGGAAGAAAAGACTTCAGGGACTCTTAACTACGTCATGCTGGGAAACCATTTGCAGAAGAGAAAGCCTAAAAAAGTGAACTATTATTTATTAGGACTAAGTATTAGCTATGGGCTAAGTACATCATGTAGTATTTAAATATCAAAGTAAATAATGTATTCATCATTTTCACTTCACAGGCTAAGAAATATTAAATAAATTAAGATTTAAACTCAGATTCTGATTCTAAAATACCATGTTCCTGACCAAGAACCTGTGGAGAAATAGGGGCTTGAGTAAGGCTGAAATAATTAGGACATAAAATATCAGAGCTATATTAATTTCTCTCACCTAATGGCATCTTGGGCAGCACAATGGATAAAGGAAATGAAAGCAGAGAAGCTCTGCAGAAGCAGAGATGCAGAACGACTGTACTTGTCTGGGCTTCCCATTGCTCCTTTATTGATCTCCTGGAGCCTCTAACAGTCTCCCCAAATCAGTTTCCATCCTTTGAGCTCATTCAGTGCCATCAGACTCACATCTGTGCATCAGAAACATATTTCCCAAGTCTAAATCCATTACTCATCCATGCTGTCTGTTGTGAAACTAAGAATTGAAATTGAAACAAGGAGCTCAAATGCAGGTGACATACACAGGTAAGACCAGGTAAGAAAGAAGAAGAGCTGACAAAAGATGCTGCTGGCTTCTCTCTGGTACAATTCCTTTGGAAGGATGACTCACCTCCAGAAGACAATGGATGGATTGCCTTTCATTGAGCATCATAAACTACCTCCAATCTCTCTCTGTTTCCTATTTGAGCTACTTTAGAGTTACCCAGAACCTAAACTTATCTTTTCTAAACATCTTTGTTTCCATCCCCCGATTCCCCCTTTCAACCTCTATTGTGCAGATGTTCTTCTCAGTGAGTCATTTTGGTTGATCAGAGAAACAAAGAAAGGATTTTGATTTTTATTCAAAAATAGATTCAGCTTTGGGGTCAGACAGACCTGGATAAGACTCCAAGTTCATTTCTGACCAGCTGGATAACCTTGAACAAATTATTTGTCTTAGTGCAAATTTCTTAATGTGCTCAAAGGCAAAACACCAACTTCCTGCTAGGGCTGCCAAGGAGAACAAAAGGGAACATACGTAATATCAATAGTTCAACCTTTGGTTCACAGAAGCCCTTCCCAAACTGGTAGCCATTAACAGTGGAACTCATTTTTCTAGTTTGAAGTGATTGTTCTGGATTCTGCCTCTGCTGAAGCAAAATCTACCCCCGTATCCATTCATAAGCACTAGAAGACTAGTGGCTTAGTCAATGTCCTCTATTTAAAAACTCTGATCAAAATTCAGTCTCTCTAGGATAAAAATCCCTGACTATCCTTTTTTCTTGGGACTGCTGTCACCCTTGCTGGCACAAGGTCAGCCTGATTTGTGCACTGGAAGAGCTAGTTTTCTGCCTGCAAATGCAACAGCTGCCACAGCTTCTCAGATGCTGTCTTTCCTGCAGACAGCGGTAAACATCTGCAAGGGATGTGTTAACTGGCCCTGTTCCTTGTCCTCTTCAGCCTAATTGCTGAGCCAATGCCAGTTGTCAGCAAATAGACAACAGCAAAAGGCATCCTGATGCAGGATAATGAGAAGCATTACCCTTGGCTGGCTGCATGCCTACTCGATCTCACTGACAGACCAAAGATCCCTACACATGTTTCAACTGCTGGGTTAATAGATGTATGCACATTCCTTCACTGACTTTTGTTTATCACCAATCTGCTTAGAGACAGAAGATGATTTACTGCTTTAAAGAGGTTTATTTTAAAACTACTTCAAGGTTTGTAGGGAGTGGCTCTTCAGTACAACTCTCTGGCCAGATCTCTAAATATTGGCCTCAGTGGCTGCTTCTGCCAGTTAACAGGTCTCCCCTTACTGAGTGCACATGCTGCAAATGTGACCCATGAATTTATACATAGGCAGATTATGAATGGCTGGGGACCAGGAGGGATGGCGATGTGCCATGGTACCCTCCCTATCACTAATAGGCTATGTGGCCTGTAACAATTCACCTAACCTTTCTGAGCTTGTGTCCCAACCCTTAAAAGAATAGAGGTGGAAATAGTATTTGCTTTGCAGGCAGGTAAGGATTAGAGTGGTGACTAGTGCATGGTGAGTACAGACAATGTCAGAACTGAGAGGATAATGACCATGACTGTGAGGCTGAGATGGCAAGGGGCTTGGATTCCAGTGTAACAACACAGGGGGTTGATGAAATATTTAGAGCATGTCAGGTCCTTTTAGCAGTAATAACCTTTAGGTTTCTGTCTTGTCCACAGCTGCTCTGTACACTGTGCACCTGCATATCTGTTTGCTCTCCTGACTAAATTTGCACCTTTGACTTGGTCCTGTGTGCAGATCTTGAAGGTTGAATTGGAGGCTTGCTTTGTTCTATATTTTCAAAGAATTAGTCCTTGGATCCTGCCAAGCTACATGACACTATGACCTTCCAGAGCTGTTCCTATGGGCCTCTGTAAGAGCTGCAAAAGACAAACTGGGATGAAAAGCCCAGGTAGAACTTCCAGGGCCTCTCCAGGGAGAGGTTTGGCCCCTGAAGTCACCTAGAGAAGGACCTTGATTCGGCTCTTGTCCAAGCCTCACCTGTATGTGCTGGCCCAGGATGGAGACCCACTGAATGTGCCCCAGAGGGGAGCTCAATCCCTTCTCTGAAAGTATTTGAATCACTACTGTAAGGTAATAATCTTAGATTTTCACATCTCAAACTACGAACATATTGCTTTTAATCACTTTTGGAACCCAGTCAAAGCAATATTTATGAGATCATTTTCAGAAGACCAATGAGGAAGTCTGAAATGCAGCAGTCACCTAAGGATTCCTACATTTCCTAGTTGAAAATCCATCTCCCTAGTCCATTTCAGATGATTATGAATAGTTTCATAGGTCCAGAACATATTGTTGACCTCAGCCTTTCTTTCTTAAGCTTATTAGTTGCTAATGATTTTCTTGGCCACGGAACTCATAAAATTCCCTTGAGTTAATTTTTGTTTTCTTTTTTGAAACTCTCAGGCCATTTGTTCCATTTGTTCAGCATCTGCGCCGGACAACATCTGGAGTCTGAGGAAATTCCACTGCTCAGAGTCTGACGTGTAAACGAAATTACTTTTTCATGCACTTCACAAGAGGCTCGAGAGGATCTTTCTGACCAAGCCAGCCCTTTTGTTCTCCTCCGGCAAGTGTTTCTCATTACAAATGTCATCTCCCTAATAAATTGCCTTATTGCCCTTGCAGCTGGGCCTATTGTTTTCATGGTTTTGTGCTCAAATGGATTCTCACAGGGAACAGAAAGCAAGAGAAAAATAGGACTTTTCCTCCATGCTGTCTGCGTGAAATGCCTTTCTTCTGCTCTTTGTATTTGAGTGCGAATTTTTCGTTTATTGGAGCCTTTTATTCTCCCAGTAGTCACCGATTTGGCAAACTGTCCGCAGACAGACCCTCTCCATGGTCTTTTCCCACCCTGCTACAAGAGGCTGGGAGCTTGCAACCAGGAGACTGGTGCAGGCTCAAAGGGGACACTTTGAGGATTGTAGCCTAGTAGTTTGTGTTTTGAAAAACATCTAAAGTGGCCAGTGGTCTCTGCTAAAATAATACATATAACTAAATACATAGCAATTTCAGAGAAAAAGAGGTGAAGTGAAGACAGCAGTGGGGCACAGGAGGGCTGCATGTCTGTGGGTATGATCGCAGGTTTCCTTCAAAGCCATATACGAGGTAGGACCCCCCTGCCCCTACCCAATAAACCCTATTCAATCCAGTCTAGAATGAAAGAGTTGAAGTGTGAAAAAAATGACTGGAGGTTTGTGTGGTCAGAACTAATCTCAACTGTGAAGAGTTATCTTTGTCAAAGGCTTTACCCTCTGACTCCTCCTCTTTACTCAACTCTGTAATTAATCTTTTGTCAACTAGATCAGTTGAAGTTTTGTACTCCAAAGTTATTTTCCCCATTGTTTTAAGGCTCAATTTCAGGACTTTTGCCCTGAGCTTGTACCTTCAGGCTTTTAAAAAATATTTATTTTGAGACAATGTCTCACTAAATTGCTAAGTTGCTCAGGCTGGGTTCCAACTTGTGATCTTCCTGTGTCGGCCTCCCAGAGTCCTGGGAAAGTAGATGTGTGCCATTATGCCTAGCTTCAACCTATTTTCTGTACATGATATATAAAGAAAAATAAAAGTGGCCTAACTTGAAGAAAGAAGAGACATTCCTGGCATATAATTTGCTTTGTCCTGAATTCCTCTGGAGAACCTGGCTTTCTTAGAACTTAAAATAGAAGAGACACACGAGGCTGGTGGACAGAATTGCCAGGCTTTTGCAAGCTGGTGCTTGGGCTGATTTTGCATGACATTTCCAGAATTTTCCTTACCAACTGCTACCATAGGCCACCATTAACATCTGCCTACTGAGATCTTTCTGCAGGAAAACAGCAGATCCCTGAGGTCAAGACCGCTGAGCAATGTGGGTAGCCAGTTCCGCCTTGTGGCAGTCATCTCTCCTGCTATGTCAGTTATTTTTGAGGCAATATATGAACACGGTTCACTGCAGCCACTGCCTGCTGAGTTTTCTACAAATGCTGATAGGCTAGGCCGACTCCATCAAACTCTGCCCAACAGAGTTTAGGGTCTTCATGTGGAACAACTTTTTACACATTTGCACATGTTTTAATTATTGTATGTCCAAGTCACAAAGACAGCAGAGGCAGAAAGCTCCACCATAGCCTATAAATCCAGGGAGGAGTTATGTGGAGTTTCTGATTAAAACAGATTTTAATACATGAATCAGTTTCTAGAGAAGACAAGCTGGGGGAAGGTTTTCCTAAATTAGAGACTATTAGGCTGGGGAAAGGGTATGAGACATGACTTTATGTGTTTCTTCTTTGTTCTTTGCTTTGGGAAATACTCAGCATATACTAAGTGGGCCCCCTTCCCGGGGCTGGTGGCACCAAAAGGTGGATGTCAAAGGATCTACCCCATGCCTTGCCAATGGGGCGTACACATAGGTAGCAGATGACATATAAGTGAAAATACGCAAGTGCTGCTAAAAGAAGAAAAAACCCCACAAGTAATCGATAAAAGTGATAGGAAAGGAGATATGAATATGTTGGCCTCTCGTTATCAAAGGAATAGAAATTTCTGTTGAAGTATGAATTTGAACAGGTACAATGAGACAAGTCCTAGCAACCGTAAGTTCTCAGTCCTTGTTGGAGTGTGAGATCCACACAAATCAATTTTCTAGATTCCAATTCCAGGTAAGGCTCTGCTCAGCTGTGCAGCCTGAGGCAAATGATCTCACAATCTTCTCACCTGGGAACCAAACGCAGTATCTCCCAGCTATACTCTGAAAGGTTTGCAGATATTATATATAGAATAGGGCAGGGTAGATGCCATGATGAGACAGGTGCTGGGTTAGTTATTCATCTCTCCACGTGGCCTTCAAAACAGTCATTAAAGGAAAAAAAAATAGGGCAAAGAGCCAAGCATTTTGAGTGTCTCCCAGGTGACAAACACCACAAAATGATTTTAATGCTTTATTTGCTAGATTCTCACAGTAAGCTTTTGGGTATACAGTCTTCCTTTCCTTCACAGATATGAATCACAGTATTGAAAGAAGTGAAAACTGTTCAAGGTCACTCAGTTGACAGGAGCCAAGATCAAGTTTAATCCAGTTCTGTCCAAGTCAAAAATGCACGCCTTCCTGTGGGGTTAATCAGAGATCAGAGATGAACTGATGGTATCAGGCTAGAGACAATCAACATTTCACTCTAGTAAGATGCAGGGCTTTAAAATCAAGTTGGAGACCCATTTTATTGTATAGTTTCATCTGTTGGTGTTACTCATACTGTACCTTTGCCATGGTGATAAATGCAGGTGGCACTCAGTCAGGAGGCACAGGCTGAACCTGCCTGATACTGAGGCGATATCAGGTATGTTCTAATCAATGACACAGCCCTTTTATCAGAGGGCTCAAAACCAAGCCAGGGAGACTGAGTTTGGATTGATTATGTTTACTCCAGCACACTATTTAACTGTACCAGGACTTAGCTGTCTCATCTGCAAAAGAGGGTAGCACAGAACTGCTAAGGATTGAACAAAATGGAAAGCATTTAGCATGGAGTCTGGCAGATGGGTGGCATTTGGTCAACACTAATTTCTTTACCTTAAACTCTACTTAAAATTTTTGCTTCCCATCCCTGGATTACCAAACACTTGTCCATGGCTCTCATCCAAGAGAACTCTCACAAACCATGGTTTGCAGCACTTCGGGTGGGGCAATTTTTGTGTGTGATAGAAATTTTGCTCTGTTCCATATTGCCAAGGCATAATTTCTATTTCCACTGCTGTACAAAGTGTTTTCCCCTGACCTTTTACTTGTTTTTTACATCTGATCTCCCCTGGATACCTCTTTTATGCTTTTAGCTGCTTTCATGAGCTCATCTTATGCCTGGACCGAAAGTCTGAATGAAGCAAGGGGGTGAATTAATCCTTATTTCATTTTGGGAGCCACTGGTTTCAACAGCATGTGGTTATGGGACTATAGCAATGCTTTCCCTATGGAAATGTGTAATGAGTGCTTTGGGGAGCAGCTTTCTTCTCCCTGGACTTCTACCTTAGTATAATTGGTTAAGGGCTTTCAGGGCTTTGTTTCAGATTTTAAGCCAGGACTCTCAGGCTTCATAATCAAGGTGCTCCTACAAGAATCCTGTTTTCTGAAAACATTGTTTCTCTACTTAATTTCTGTGTGTATTTTATTAAAAAAAAGAATTTCAGCTATTTTCAACAATCAAATTCTTCTAATTTGCTGATGTGCTTTGTGGGGAAGAGGTTGATAAAGATGAAAGGGAGGGAACAAGAAAGCAAGGAAATGTCCACACAAAGTACAGATGCTCCTCGACTTACAATGTGTTATATTTCTATAAGCTCATTGTGAGTTGAAAACACCCTGAATCAAAAAGGCACCTAGCCTGCTGACAATCATAACTCAGCAACCCATTGCACTGTGGAGTCTTGATTGTTTTCCTTTGTGATTGTGTGACTGACTCAGCCACCACTGGCTACTGCTGTCTAGTACCAATGGGAGAAAAATCTAACTGCATATCTGTAGCCTGCCAAAAAGGATAAAACTTCAAAATATGATTTCCACTACATGAATATGTAGTTTTTGCACCACTGCAAAGTCAAGAAACTGTATGCCAGACTATTACAAGTCACAGAGTGTCTGTATTTTCTAATTCAAGGCCAGAAGAAGGTAGAACTGTCATTCAAACTTGATCCTTCTTAGGCAATGAAGGGACACATGCATCTTGATGACTGTCAAGGTCAGCATTTGACTTCCTTCTGGCTAGGGGGCCAAAATGTAGATGAACTGGCCATTATTTAATTGGTCCAGGTGGAACTGAATTTTCTAATGTGTTTATCTGACTTCATCTAAGGTAATCAGGGCCTGCCCTTATGTAAGAATAATGTGGCCCTGTGCAGGTATTTTAAGCAGGTGACAGACTGGGAGCCTTCCCAAGGTAAGCCAATGGGAACCAACAGGGGCAACAAACAGGCTTTGAGAACATCCAACCATCCTGTGGAGAAGGATGAGAAGGTTTCACTTAATTTAATCTTCACCACAGTCCTGTGAAATAAATATCATCACTTACAGGTGAGGAAAAGGAGGCTCAGAAAGCCTAAGTGATTCTCTCAGGGTCACGGAACAAGTCTTGGCAGAGAGAGGCTGCAGATCTGGTCTCTCTGCTTGGACTCTAGGGTTCTGGGCACTAAACTCTGCCTTCCGCTCACATGATAGCTCTTGGCAGCTGCTGGCTAGTTCCCCGTGGACACCTCTCACTTCAGCCCTTCAAATTCCATTTTATTTTTTTAATGAGAAATCATTTGGTTTTTGACTGAATTTCCAAGTACCTCAATAATCCTGAAAGTAGTTTTTATAAGTCCATGGAGAAGATGTAAGAGCCGAAGTCCTTATAGAAGCACTTGCTGTGAATGGCAACAAAAGGGCTTTTTTTCAATGTCTTTCTCCTCTCTCTGCCCCCGTCTGTCTTCACGCACGTACACACTTGTGTTCTCAGTCTGATGTGCACATGTGACATACTTGCCCTAAATGCAGCGAATAACATTTCATATTATTTAATTATAGTTTATTTTATGAGGAGAGGGGGAGAGGGAGAGAGAGAGAGAGAGAGAGAGAGAGAGAGAGAGAGAGAGAGAGAGAGAGAGAGAGAGAGAGAGAGATTTAATCCTTGATGCTGATTAGCATAACTACAAATACATGTGAGGCAAAGGGATAGCTAATTTTCTGGGCCTACAATTCAACTTAGAACATAATTTCTAAGATAGATCTCTCCTCTCAATGTTAATGGGAACCAGATGCCTCTTGTTAATAAAAATGCAGGGTGGGGGCCCAAAATTGTGTTTTTCAAAAACACTGGCACTGTCTAGCTAGAGACAATGTATATTTCCAAAACAAATTAATATTGAAAATCCAGCATTATTCACCTAAGTTTCATATTATTACTTTTTACCTCCCTGGATGAAGGTAACATAGGATAGGAAAGATTATTTATTAATTTTTATATTTAAAAAATAAAAGTGTTCTTTGGTATGCTTTATTCCTTATGTGTTAAGATTCTGTCTACAACACAGGATAATGCTAATGTTCACATTATAAACTATTTTCCCACTTTAAATGGCACCATTTCAACTTAGTGATACTAACAGATGAGATATTACATAGGCTGCTACTATGAAAATCACTTAATTTTTAATTATGCTTATATATAGGCAAAATCATGTGAAATAAGGCCTATTCTGACATAGATAATTCTTTCTGCAAATTTGAGCAAAAGATAACAACATGCTGTCTGCTTCTTTTTCTGTGGCTGTATGTAGTTTTCTCCATCTTTTTCGAACTAAGCTGAGCACTATCTGCTATGCCCATGTGTTTATCAGAACCATACCTTCTTGATTAAGACCTATACTAAGATTCAGGGATAAGGCACATCCGCAGCCCAGTTACTCCAGAGTCTTAACCTATCCATTACGTGCTCCAAAGTGCCTAATCTATAGTAAGGGAAAGTCACACTGTGTCCTTAAACAAGTTCCTTGAAATCGCTGCACCTCAGTCTCCTCATCTGCAACACCAGAAACAATGATTACACAATACTGGATAAAAGAGAAAACCTAGAATGTCTTCACTGGATTTTGCCATGTAGGAAAACACTTATGCACGAGAGGGTAGTAATTGTGATTACTATTTCTTGCTTGCAGCGCCTTTGTTCTCTGTGTCATAACTATCATTGGAAGATGTCAACAGCGACTGAATGAGGAATGTGAAAGAGGAGGTTATATTCTGGACCTCGCTAGAGCAAGCTAGAGGTAACTGAGCGGCCCTCATTTCCCCAAGGTACCTTCATCGTGTGTTATTTGCTCAACACTGATACTATATCTACACTAAACTAAGTGAATTTGTCACTTGGCTCTAAAGATGCATACAATATAATCACATGTCTCAAGAAATGTGTAATCTAATAGAAGAAATAATAAGAATAGAAGAAAAAATAATACACATTAAAAACTCATTAAATGATCATGTAAGACCATGATGCATAGCAAAGCAATCACACGTTGAATGCTTTAGGGAAGGCTCAGACCACTGGTGCAGTAGAATGTCTGAAGAGAAATAATTTGTCCTTTTGAGATGATCATTTGGAACTATTCCACGAGCTGAACAGGAAACTTCAAGGATGAGTAGGGTTTAAGGCACTAGAACCAGTACTTCAGACAAATGTACCATGAGAGATTGGTCCAGGAGAGATGTTGATGGTTTGTCTATCTCCTTCATAGAGGGCTTGTGTTTACTGCTTCATTCTTTCTTTATGAGTCACGACTCTAACCTTGCCATCACCAATAACAAACGTACAAGTTCCCAACTGCTTCCTAGAACTGGCGCTGTATGCTTTGGTCCTCTCTGGAAGTAAAGATGAAGACGGCTTGACAATCAAGGGAATGAGCAAGCCACACATGGGCTCGATCCTGAGGGCACTGGGGAACCACTGAAGGCTCTTGAATAGTTAAGTGGCATGCCTTAGAATCAGAATTAAAACAATATCATAGACATGAAGTCTATTAACTCAAGACAGAAAATTCATATTCAATTCACTGCCTTGAAAAATGGTTCAATCCAAGTCCACCAATTGGTAGGATGGGATATCGGTAGCAATAAATTTGTTTTTCAGTGTCTTCAGAATTGGAGTCAAAACATGAGAACTAAAGAAAACCCCCAAGCCAAAAAATCATAAATCTTTTAACTATCGTATTCTTACACTCTTTGTTCTTCTTTTCCAGGGTGGAGACTGTGGGAACAGCTTAGTCAACAGAGGAGATTATTCATTTTTAGACTCATTCAACTTAGGGTATGGCAGATCTGAAAGGCAAGCTGTTGCAAGTTTCTGAGAAGTGAGAATTTGAGGAAAAAGGAATAAAGAAAATTTAAAGGCATGTTTTTTCTTTCTCTTTAGAAAAAACAAAATTACTGAAAGATATATATCTAGCTACTTTGTGTATGGAGTAATTTCTGAACAGCTTTCTCAGTTGCTATAGAAAATCACAAAGCAAAACATTAGTACACCATGCGTCTTTGAAAAGCAGACAGCTGGGCATAGTGGCACATGTGTATAATCTCAGCATTTGGGAGGCTGAGGCAGGAGGATTGCTGTGAGTTTAAGACCATCCTGGGTTGCAAAGTGAGTTCAAGTCTAGCCTGAGCTACATAGCAAAACCGTCTCAAAAAGGCAAAGAAAGAAAGGAAAGCAGACACTGGGGATAAAAATTTCCATCATAGAATTACTGACCCTGTGGGAAACCCATGATCACTTCCTAGATTCTGAAATTTCTAAAAGTGTACATCACATCACACAGTTTTGAATACCTAATATGATTTTAGCATCATTCTCTGTAAAGGAAAGTCATTTTTCAAAATATTCAAGCAAGTTTTAATACATAGTATCCTACTAGGTTCCCCAGCTACACTTTCCTATCTCTCTGGCTCCCAGCAGGTGTTTTAGCACAACTGCTCTTCCTAAGGTTGTGGGTGATGGAAGAAAGGCCATGGAACAACAGTCTCTGCTCTGTCAGCTAAATGGATCCATCAGAGCTGTGATGTAAGGAAGCAGATAACTATGAATATCTGCTATGGTTCAAATGTGGCTTGTCTCCATCAAAACTTAAACTGAGGCTTAATTCCCCAAAGTAACGACTGGTATTGAGGTGGTGGTGCCTTTAGAGATGTGATTAGGTCTTTAAGATGCATTAACGCTGTCTGGGAAATCTACATCTCTTGAGACCAGGTTAGTACCTCAGAGAATGGGTTGTGATGAGCATGCTTGATACCGCTCCTGACTCTCTTTGCACAAACTCATTTTCCCTTCTGCTGTTCCATCATGTGATGACTTGCCCCGGAAGTCCTCACAAGATGCCGGCACCGTGCCTTTTGGGCTTTTCAGCCACCAGAATTGCTAGATAAATAAACTTTATAAAGTATCTAGCTGTGGGTGTTTTATTATAACAGCTCAAAACTGACCAAGATACTGTCTGAACATGGAATCAAAAGTAGAAATTTGCTAGCTGAAGGCTTCTTGGCTCTTCTAAATTAAAATACAAAATAAACATTGAAGGCAGAGTAGATCATGAGGACAGGGGGCTGGGAGATGAGGGCCGTATCCTGGACAAGGAATCATAGGAGGGAATCTTTGTAGGAGAGAAATAGGGTATAGTGTGCTTACAGTGCAGAGCCCAATTCAGCTAGACCAGCTAATGTGCCCAGAGGGAAGGGGAAAGAATATGCCCACACCACTGGAGAGACGAAATGGGTAATGGTATCAAGACACTGAATGCCAGATCAGAATTGAATTTATTCCAGTACACACTTGGGAGTCATTTATGCCGCATGATATGTGGAGCAGCTGGGTCAGAGCTGTAACTTAGAAAAAATTAATTAGCCATATAATAGCAAGTGAATGAGAAATGAGAAAACCCAGGTATTAAGGAAACCAGCAGTTGTTCAGTGTTCCAAGAAGAAAAGGGAGCCCAAGTTTTATTTATAGAAACAGAAATCAGAGATATTAGAGAGAGTTACAAAGATTTTGATGTGTGAAAGACAGCTCAAATATGTTGAGCCTGGAAAAAGACACAGAGGGACTCATAGCAGAAATAGGAAAGTTGGGATTGGAAATCGGACTCTGGAGGAGCTGGACTGCATGATTATATAGCTTCATGTAGATATATTCCTCACTTGGAGAGAAATATAGGTCTGAAACCAAAGGGAAAATTCAGCCAAAGGCTTTCCTATTTGGGTTCATCAGAGTGCATTGGCTATTAATGCTGCATCTGTGATATAAAAGTATGTAAAATAAATTTTATTTTCAATTTTTGCTATGATTTTGGTTTGCAAATATATGTGAACTCTCTGCTAATGCCCTTTACACCAGCTATCATTTTCTAGCAATTCATGTCATTTCATTAAGGATTGTGGGTCATGGTAACATCCATAATTTTATTTTCTGTTCAAGACAGTGTTCTAAATAATGGTGCTGTACTGATTACTATGATCATGTTGAGTAGTACTTGACTGGTAACAAATATGACACCTTCAAGTCATCAGTCCTGGTGATGACAGTTAAATACCGACAACACCTAATCTGGTTCATTGATTACTACCAGAATCATACATTAATACAATTTTCTGGATATGTATTAAAAAACTTTAAAAAGTATCTATACCTTAGTACATTGAAACTGCACTTATGAAAATGTGTCCCACACAAAAATTACCTGTATGGGTTGCACAACTTTTTCAGAGTGCTAAAATCTACTGAATCTTACACTTTAAGTTTGTAAATTGTGTAGGAGGAAAATTTTAGTTCAATAAAGATATTACTTTAAATTTAAAAATTACACAAATAAAAGTATTGAGAAGCACTAATATGTTCATGTCAACAATGTTCAGAATGAGAAAAAATTGGGCAATCACATAAAATGTCCATTTATTGCAGTAAGTTATAAAATATTGATACATATGGCTCTCTCATAACCATTAACAATAATAAAGTAGACATAAATCTACTGATAAGCAAATCCATTTATTTGCAACAATGAAAACACAGATTACAAAATGCTATGCATTATATTCATTTATGTATTATGTGGGAATAGATAACATATTGAATATTTTTAAATGTCATGTATACCTAGACATAGGTATATATATTCAGGTAAGAAAAATATTTGCAATCATGTATATACCTAGACATAGGTATATATATTAATGTAAGAAAATATTTGCAAAAGAATCAGGAACAGCTAGCTTTGGAATGTGGAACTTGGAGGCTTCTTTTTCTATTACTGACATGTTTTACAATGAACTTGCATTAAGAATTTAAAAAAATCAAACCTGTTCTGTGTAAATTTTTAAGTTAATCTAAGTTATGTTGTACTATGAAAGATGGGTTTATAAAGGTGAGAAGTGCCTGTCAGAATTCTCCTAGGGTAAATGAGACAGAAGGCGAGGTCCCCAGTGCTGCAGCAAGAGAACATGGTGGACTAGAGTAACGGGTTACAAACAGAGCTCGGGTGAGCCTGGAATAGGAACACTGTAGGAAGAGTGGGGAGGAAATGTTAAAGATCACTTCTTCTAAGATCATGTCAAGAGCCAGACTTTACACAGAGTCCTTTCTTTTGGAAATTTCCCCCTTAACTTCCCAGATCTCTTAACATGGCCATTAAATCAGAGCTGACAAACTAGTTCATCTTTGAAAAAAAGGATAACTTATGGAAGTAGACATTGAACAATTTCGTATGGCAGAGCAAATAGTGGGAAAATATCCCTAGTAAAAATAAGACCATTTCTATTCTTACGGTTGCAACCTGGAGTGAAGGCCTAGACAGAGTTTTTCTAAGGGAATAATTCTCTACTCTAAAGTAACTGTCCTCAGCAGAACAGTATTCAGAACAGCAAGATTTTGATGATGGACACTGACCCCAGGTCATCTTAAAAATGTACTCTCTGGCTTTAGGGAGGAGAAAAGTTCTGGTCAGTGCTAGCAATTTTTCTGTTTGCTATCAACTTTGGGGGGTTTTCATGTCATCATCAGTATTATTAAAAACACGTGTCAGAAAAATACAATTAGTATACATCATCAACTAGTATTCATTAACAGGAAAGGGGCAGACTTGAAATGTTCAAATGTTTCCGATAATTGTCAAAAAAATACATCTGGCTAACCCTCTTCACCTTTTCACTCCTGTTTTTTTTTTTCTCCTCCTACTCCAAAAGGAGATTGAATGATTATTTGGACAATACGTCCAGGGACCATGCAGTGCAGAGCAAGAATTACGAGGCGAGCAGTGATGGAAGTGGAGAATTTTGTTACTTACATCTTCTCCAGTGAAGTGGTTCAGAGATAACAAGGAATCGGACTGGTCCTAGGAGCGGAAGCACATACAGACAATGAGGCCAGGCAAATCTTCACTCTTCCTTACAGTAGTAAGCTGCTTACACATCTTTCTAAACCTTAATGTCACATTATGTTGAGCATCCATAAAGATGGTCCAAGAAGTAAGAGGAAAAAAAATAGTTTAACCTATCTAAAGTATGAAAGGAAACGATGCAAAATAGAAAGTGGCGGGATGGAGTATGTTGCAGGCGCTTTGAAATGAGGGTTCTAACTCTACTTCTCTGTGTATCTCTTAACTCCTCCCACTTAGAAGTTTCAACCTCATTCACATATCAGACCACTTGTAGCAGAACAGGTATTCTACAGTCACCAATAGTGCTTTTGTGTGTTTGATGGACCACCAGTAACCAGTGATTGTCCTGGGCTCTATTCTGATACCATTCACTCATCAGAGAGGACAGCATTGCCTCGATTTGCTCTGCTAAGTTGTAAAGTCCATGTAGCCCACTAAACCATCCATGTACTCCAATGTGGGAAACGGGGCACAAATGTTAGAGAACTAATTAATATTAACATTAGTGAACTAATTGCTGCACTTAGTTTTTTCTGACTAGTGACAGTGTAAGTGGCTTAAAACAGTAAAAATTAATGTATTTTTTTTTTTTAGTTTCTTTTCACTAAGTCTTTAAAAACGTTTTACCTAACTGAATCATCATGATACAGAGGGAATTCTAAACCGACTTAGCTGAGTTCATGTAAACTTATACCAAGGTACAGTACATCAGAGCTAATTGATGCTTTGAAGAATAGTGAAGCACATGAACTTAAAGAGAGATACTCCTACGGCTTGTATCTAGATGTGCACCTCAAACCTCATGCACTCATAGGTGGGCTTTTTGAAGGTGCCTGGATCTAAGGTACGTGAACATAGATTAAGGATATGTGATAACAAAGTTAGTCCACTGATTGGTTCTGCATAGTTGTGAGTGTGGTTAATGGGAACGACCACCAATAGACTTGTAGCCTAAATGGAATAAAAGGGAAAGGGAGGCTCTATTTTGCTACTGTCTGCCTGACCTTCCAGGCTTCTTCTTCTCTGCTTCTTCTCTGCTGAGCCCTTCTGCCACATTGCCTTGCCTTGGAGCTCACCAGCTATGGGCTGAAACTCCTACAAACTGTGAGCCAAAATAAAACTTTCCTCCTTGGCCAGGCATATAGCTCAGCAGCATAGCACCTGCCTGGCAAGTGTGAGGTCATGAGTTCAATCTCTGATACCAAAAAAAAAAAAAAAAAATCTTTCCTCCTTTAACTTTGGATATTGGATCTTTTATTAACAGTGAGGAGAGTAACTAAAACAGAAAGCCATATCTCATTTTACAGAAGCATCAGGTAAAGGAGGGAGAGAGAGAGAGAGACCGAGCAAGCAAAGATTTAGGTAGCAACCCTTTTACATTGGCCCGATAAGTGCCCTGACCATTGATTTATCCACTTCAACCTTCTTTTTTTTCCCTAGGATGCAGGAGGAGGTAGTGGAAGAACTCAGGATTCTCTATTATAAGGTCATAGACTCAAAGGCCACTACAGAAAAATCTATAATAATATTAAAATTTCAGAAATGGGAGAGCACATAGATAAGTACAGATAGTCTAGCCTAAATACAGTTGCTTCTCCCCCTTTTTCTTTTCATGATTTATGTATACAATATAAATATGCCCACATAGCAAATGCCTTATTCCTAGAGCCTGGACTCCTCAAGAGCAGTTCTTTAAGGATCCCAAGTTGTTGAATGATGCCTGCCGGGTGGTGCACACATAATGAATACTGATTGCTGATTGACAGATGCAGATCCCAGGCACTGCAGACTTGAACAACAGAAAACACAGCTGATACAGCACTCTCCATCTTTTTCTGCTGCTGCCCCATCCTCCACGTGCCAGTATGTGCAGGTTTTGTGCCATAAGCTCCCACCATGTACTGCCTTACCACAGGCTCCCCAGAATGCAGTCAACCCAACGTGGACTGCAACTTCTTACACTGGGAACCAAACTAAACCCTTTTTCTTTATAAGCTTGTTTGTCTTAGTTACCGGCTGTATAAATAATAGGCTAACTCAGTGAGATTAGAGAGACAGAGGTTAACTGTGGATATGTGGATTCACACCTGAATCATAAGAAGAGCTATTTCCATATCTTTAATTCTTGTTAAATTGTCGTTTTTTGTCACTGAGAGTAGAAGGCAGTTGGCTGTTTGATCCTCCATGGCTCAAAACAATGCAAAGCTTTGTGCCAAGTACACAGGGAATTTGGATGAATGGCTCTCACAGGAAAGGGAGGCCCTGCAGGTTAGAACCTTCAGTTTCTGGAAGCACTTTGGAGAGGCATCCAGGCAGACAGTGTGCAAAGTCCTGTAAGAAGTGGCAGGACCAGACTGGGGCATTTACCTTCAACCTTAGAGTTCTTGTTTGTCATCTCGAAGAGTGAGAGCAGGGCAGGGCCTCAGAGTTGCTCCCTGTACAGTTTACACATAGCAACAGCACTTTGTGTTTTCTGTTCACTCTCAAAGTACGGATGTGAGTGAGCCCCAGTGGTCAGGCGAGAAGGGGAGACTGTCCATCTCATTATCTCTATGGAATACAAAATTTGCAAAGAGCAAGCCACACACTCTACTGGCAGGTTTCTTGGTCTGTTATTAACTAATAGAGTTAGCATAATGCAATTTTTCTAGTGTAGAGATATGGTAAGACAAAAATGAAGCAAAAGACTGCATTTCTTCTCATTTCTCATTTCTCATTGACTAGAACCTTCACCAACTTTTATCACACTCTTGCCTTCAAGCACACAGAGGTCCTGCCATTGGTTTTTTGAGGGGACTTTCTGTCTAATGTCAAGGCATGTCACTTATGGTTCTACAGTTACATCCCTAAGGTCCTCAAATCACTCCACCATATTTCACTGTTAAAATATTGTATGGTTTTTACTCAATACTGCCCTGGTAAATATTTAATAACTAGCTCTGGAAACATGTACCAATCTATGCATATAGATGTTTATTACAAATTTTATCCATATAAAGGATGCACAGCAAATAACTGATAAATAATTCTTCAATATGCAATAGTCTTTATTGTCAATTTCATATTGCCAATTGAATCTTGTAGAATACTATTATTGACTTTTTCCTGAATTCTTGTATCTGTAGCCAACCTAAAACTGCAATTGATGAATCCAGTGAAATTTCAAGATGAACGATTGATGTTTTATGTTAGTTAAGTAAATGTAAACCATATAGGCAAAATTTCTTTTCATTCTTTTGCTAATTTAAATGATAGTTTTCAAGTACCAGGAAGATATTTCCCCAATGTATTGTGCAATTCATAAGGTAATATGGCAGACTGGACATATTTTTGGTTCTTTTCACTAGTGCATGTTTTGGGTACATAATGATGACATTCATCACGGGGAGTTGGTACATGGACATAGCACATCTTAATTCTTTCCCTTCCTCCCCCTCCCCCACCTGCATCTCTTGATTCCCTACTTCAGGTTTCATCTGCATTAAAAATAATCTTATTAAAACTGCTTTACTTACTCTCATTTAATCTGCATTTAAAATACTCTCCCCATACCCATTTTCTTAAGTCTCGACAATCAACAAAATGAAAATCAAAGCTTGTATTTTTAGATTTTGCCAATTTCATGGAAAAGTTACCATCGCTGACTTTAGTCTATTGTCCTGGTGTCACCAGGAAGATAGAGCAGTCGCGGTTCTGTCACATTTCCATGAGATAAAACAGCACAAATGACTTAGAGGTTATAAACTGGAGTAATGAGAAAGCAGTGTATTTTGAATATTAATTACTTTTCAAACTATTTAATTAAATTTGCATATTTTGCTGTTTAATGATGGCGCTATTTAATAAACAGCTTAGGATAGTCCTGAAATTTAGCTTCCTGCTCTCAGAGCCCAAGCACCAACTGCAGTCTTTTTCTTTAGCCACAGGCTCTGTCTAGCATCAGCCTTGAAAATGTTTATAAAATTCTGCTTTCACATTCTTCACCAAAGCCATTTCAATCTATTACTTTTTGTTGTTATTGTGGTTCTGGGGTTAATTCTTAGTTTTTAAAATCTCCTTTCAAATTCAAACAATTCACATATTAACTATTTTTTCCTCTGTCCTTCTTACTTTGCACATTTCCTTAACTCCTGCCAAGAAGTACTAAACATATTAAGTGCCTGTGAATTGAAAATCATGATTGGATGAGTTTGACCAGAAATAAAGCCTATACTGCTCATAATACTTGAGGAAATAAAGTGCTAGAAGGATTCAGAATAACAGCAAAGTCCCGAATAACATGTTATTTCTGTCTTCCCCTTGGCCTGGAAACCAAACTGATTTAGGCTTTCTAAGGGCACAGAGGCCCCTAGTCATCTTTCCCATCCTCCATCCTGCCTGGTACAGCAGTCGGCCTTACCCTGGGCATTTAGCGTGTGGTATTGGTCATGTTGGGGCCAAGGGACTGACTTCTAGCCTTTTCTATCTAAACTCCCCTGCTGGTTTTAACTGCCTCTGCTAGATCCCTCTTCACTTGCACAGATGTTTTGGGAGCAATTTGAATTGCCTGTCAGACGCTCCTTGCCAGATTTCAATTGCCTAAGGTTGAGGGGACCGTTCCAGGTCTCCTGTTTACGATTCCCAACTCTGCTGACTTTGGCCTGCTGAGGAGGAATCTACACCCAGCTGGAAAGTCTATTGGATGGGGCAGACCTCTCCTGTCCTGTCAACTTTGACCTCAAAGACTGTATCCTGGCACTGGGAATTAATTTCCATTTTAAAACTCAAATTTAAGGCACACTGCAGTTTCTGGTGGAGAATTTAAGGAGTTTATATGCTAAGATCAGGTATTATAGTACCTTGTAAATCTAGGAAATACAAATTAACTAGGCATGTCACATGTTTAACAGCAATGAGTTCTCACTCTATTTGCTCTGATCCGTGAAGAGCAGTGAGCCCTTTGAAAGTGATAGTGAAGTACCTGTGACAGGCTTTGTAAGCAAGTGTTGTCAACCTCAGTGACGACATTAGGACATGGCCCCTGAATTTGAAGAGAATTAATTTCGCTGTTTAAATGTCACTGGCATACCTTGAAATATCTTCAAGCTATAGTACTTAAGAAAAATGCTCTTTTAAAACCTGGTTTCTTGGTCTAGTGCCTAGGCTTCTTCAAGACTGTAAAGAAGGTAAAGAAAGAGTAGCAGAGAGCAGGGACATGGTGCATTTGTCATGATTCGTAACAGATGCAGTTTAGGCATCGCAACGGATATCAAAAGGTACGTCAGACTGGAGGGGGAGAAATAATACACACATAGGAATGAGCACAATATGCAAATTGTATATACAGATGAAAGTGGTATTTTCACTCAGTTCTAGAACCTAAAACAGATGGGGATTTATACAACATCAACGAGAGAGAGAGAGAGAGAGAGAGAGAGAGAGAGAGAGAGAGAGGGAGAGAGAGAGAGAGAGAGAGAGAGGGAGAGAGAGAGAGCACTGCAATAGTTCTTTTTGTTTTGGGTTGTTTTGTTTATTTTTCACTGTGCTGTGGATTAAATTCAGTACCTTTTCACTGAGCTGCATCCCTAGTCCCTTTCAAAATTTTAAATTTGTATTTTCTTTTTGGTGGAGGGTTTCTCTAAGTCATTAAGTCACTGCAGTTTTTGGTGGAGGATTTAAGAAGTCTCTATGCTAAGGTTGGGTATTACAGTACCTTTATACTGTGATTAAGAGAGTTCATCAACCTGGGTTTGAACTTGCTATCTTCCGCAGTCTCACAGAATGATGGGATTAGAAGCATCATCACACCTGATTTACTTTTTACATATACAACATGCTATAATTCATGAGTATTTCAACTAGGCTATGGACATTATCATCCATGGATATTACATTGGAGTACGAACTATGCAAAATTCTGGACTTCATGATCAGAGAATCATGAAAAAGTGTTGATAAGAATAAGTTTCCGAAGGCCTAGACAACTATAATTTACAAATATTGTAGCCATCTTTTATGTGAAGGTAATTGCCTAATGTAAAAAGATAGACACCGATGTTACAACTGTTGGGATGCTATCTGCATGCCTCTGAAATTTTAGTCAGGAAGATACTTCCCTGGGTGAGCAATCCCTACCTAGAAACTTTAAAGATGTGAACCACAGAGTCCTAAGGACCTCTGGTTCTGCCACTCATGCCATGACTTGGATGACAGAATGTCTTTGTTTGCTGCTTTGGGGATATGAGGCATAGCTGGTCCACAGAAAACATAACTTAAACATAACTTAAAGTGTGGATAAGCCAAGGGTCACCAGCCTCCGGAGCCATGGAACTTGGCAACCTCCTAAGCTTTAATTTATTGTAGACAGCGTTTCTGTTGAGCTAAAACAGAGATCTTTGCACTTCTCACAGATGATTGCCAGGGGCGCTCTCTGCCTAGCTGGTGGCTCTCCTAACAGAGCTGACAGAGCACATTCAGAGATTCGTCCTTCCAGATATCAATGCTTCAACTTTTAAGTTGTATATTTTTGTTATATCTTGTAAACTACCTAAAGCTTTTGCTGGATGCAGTCTTATAGGTTATATGAACAAACCCAGAGTGACGCAGGGTCGGACCACTATATGGAAAAACATACAACTCTAACTACTGAAATAATCCAGAAAAGAGAACCTGGTTTTTCGTTTATTCACATGGAACTTCTCCCAGAAAAATAGATTTGATTTCAGGATGGGCAAAAATAAGAAAGGATAGAAAATTCAGAAGAAATGGACAGATTGCTAGAAATGTACAAATTACCAAAATTGAATCAGGAAGATTCAAAAATCCTGAACAACCCAATATCAACTAATGAGATTGAAAATGTCATTAAAAACTTACCGACGAAGAAAAGCCCAGGCCCTGATGGATTCACAGCAGAATTCTATAAAACATTCAGAGAAGATCTAATGCCAACACTCCTCAAACTCTTCAATGAAATCAAAAAGGAAGCAACTCTCCCTAACACATTTCTGGAGGCAAGTACTATACTGATACCAAAACCAGAGAAGGACCCAACCAAGAGAGAGTACTATAGGCCAATCTCTCTAATGAACATAGATGCAAAGATACTCAACAAAATACTAGCAAATAGAATGCAGCGAATCACAAGGAAAATTATACACCATGACCAGGTAGGATTTATTCCAGGAATGCAGGGATGGTTCAGTATTCGCAAATCAATTAATGTAATACATCATATCAACACAGCCAAAGACAAAAACCACATGATTATCTCAATAGATGCAGAAAAAGCTTTCCATAAAGTCCAACATGAATTCATGTTAAAAACCCTAGAAAAAATAGGAATAGATGGCCTCTACCTCAATCTGATCAAAGCCATCTATGACAAACCAACACCCAACATCATACTAAATGGACACAAACTGAAAACTTTCACTTTAAAGTCAGGAACAAGACAAGGATGTCCATTGTCACCATTCCTATTCAACATAGTTCTGGAAGCACTAGCCAGAGCAATCAGACAAGGGAGAGAAATAAAAGGAATAAGGATAGGAAAGGAAGAAGTCAAACTATCACTATCTGCAGATGACATGATACTATACGTGGAGGACACCAAAAACTCCACAAGAAAACTCCTGGAATTAATTGACAAATTCAACAGCGTAGCTGGATACAAAGTCAACACCCAAAAATCAATAGCATTCCTATACACGAACAACAGACTGAGAGAGAGATTGAGGAAACCATACCTTTTACAATAGCATCCAAGAAATTGAAATATTTAGGAATCAATCTAACAAAGAATGTGAAAGATTTATTCAGTGAAAACAACAGTACTCTGAAAAAAGAGATCGAAGAAGATTTCAATAAATGGGAAAACATCCCCTGCTCATGGTTAGGAAGAACCAACATTGTGAAAATGGCCGTACTACCAAAACTGTTGTACAGATTCAATGTAATTCCCATTAAACTACCATTAGCATACCTCACAGATCTAGAGAAAATATGCCTTAAATTCATCTGGAACCAGAAGAGACTCAGAATAGCAAAAGCAATCCTGGGCAACAAGGACAAGTCAGGTGGAATCACAATCCCTGACCTGAAATTATACTACAAAGCTACTGTAATAAAATCAACTTGGTACTGGCTAAAAAACAGACCTGAGGATCAATGGAACAGACTGGAAGATGCAGCCACAATGAAAAACACACTCAGCCACCTAATATTTGACAAAGGGGCCAACCAAGCTCACTGGAAGAAAGAAGGCCTATTTAATAAATAGTGCTGGAAAAACTGGCTTGCCTCTTGCCGAAAACTGAAAATAGATCCAAGTCTATCACCATGCACCAAACTCAGGTCAAAATGGATCACAGATCTCAATATTAAAACAGAAACTCTAAATCTATTGGAAGAGAAAGTAGGTAAAAATCTTGAAGACATAGGAGTAGGCAGAGAGTTCATGAACAAAAATGAAAATGCAAGGGAAACACTTCAAAGAATCAATAACTGGGACCTCATCCTACTGAAGTTTTTGCACATCTAAAGAAATCACCAGCAAAGTAAAAAGAAAACCCACAAATTGGGAAAAAAATCCTAGCTGGCTGTCCCTCAGACAAAGGTCTTCTATCTAGAACATACAAAGAATTAAAAAACATGTACCTGTCCAAATTCAAAGACCCAATCCAGAAATGGGTATCTGAGATGAATACACTCTTCTCAGATAAAGAAATACAAATGGCAAATAAATATATGAGAAAATGTTCTACATCTTTAGTCATTTGAGAAATGCAAATAAAAACAACATTGAGATTTCATCTCACCCCTATAAGATTGGCCAGTATTAAGAAATCATCCAATAACAAATGCTTGGCGAGGCTGTGGAAAAATAGACACTCTACTGCACTGCTGGTGGGATTGCAGACTGGTGCAACCACTGTGGAGAGCAGTTTGGAGATTTCTCTGCAAACTAGGTCTAGACGTTCCCTTCAAACCAGCTATTCCCCTTCTGGGTATTTTCCCAGAAGATCTGATAACATCATATCACTGTGATATATGTGCACTCATGTTTATAGCAGCGCAATTTGTAATAGCTAAATTGTGGAAGCAACCCAAATGTCCATCCACAGAGGACTGGATTAAATGGAATATTACTCAGCTATAAAGAGGGACAGATTTGGGGCCTTTGTAGGAAGATGGTCACAATTAGACACCATACTCATAAGTGAAATAAATCAGAGGTACATGTGCAAGCAACATATTGTGTCACTGGTGTAAGAACCTAAGGGTGGGAATATAAACTAAGAGGCGTGAAGGAAATCTGTTCAAAAGTAAGGAACAGATGGGATGAGGGAAAGGAGAAAAGGAAGAAAGAGGCAAATATGTACGTATGTATGTATATACATAAGTGCAGGATGGCTAACATGGTTCCACTATTGTCTTATGTCGCTTTATGGTAAGGAATAGTTGATGACTGGTTGTTTGATCAATCTTGTATGTCTGTATGTGTTCTCCTGAGCATACACTTTGAAGTTATCAATATGCAATGCAACAACTATTGCTGGTTTCCTGTTGCTTTGTCTATAATTCAATTTTGATTATACTGTTATTGTGCCACTTTGTGTCTCTTTGTTAATGCTTTCCTCTTTTTTGTTGATGTTGTTCTTTTTCTTTTACACTTTAAAAAAATTTAAAAAATTATACAAAAGTAAAGGGAAACTGAGGTGTGGGAAAAGAGAAGGGCAAGAAGGGGTAATTATGTATGTATGTATATATGGGATAGCCAACATAGTTATACTACTGTCTTCTATTGCTTTACTGAAAGGAACAATTAATGATTACTTGTTTGATCAATCTTGCATATCTCTATTTGTTTTCCTGAGAAACGACTTTGAAGATATCAATAGGTAATACAGCAACCATTGTTAATTTCCTACCACTTTGTCTGTAACTCTGTATTGTTTGTATTGTTCTCATGCTATCTTGTAAATGGATGTCTGTTTGTTAATGTTTTCCTTCTTTTATTTTTAAAATAAATTTTTAAAAACTATTAAAAAAAAAGAAAATAAGAAAGGAAGCTTGGCCCCAAAGAATATATCAATGATCCAACAGATTTTCGATAGGGTTTATATTGTGATTAAGGGAATAAAGACTCGGTTTTTCAGAGAAATTAAAGAAACCTTTCATCCTTAGGAAAGATCTGCATCTCAGCTCTTTTCCCAGATAACAGGGCTCATTGCTTCCAATTATGTATTAAAATTACTTTTGTTTCAACCAAGAGTCAGTTCTACCATCACTACCATTGCTTGAGTCTCTCTAAAACGTCAACATTTTCATAAGAAATGGAAACCCATGCCTTCCTTCCACATTGGTTTCAAATACTAATGGTTCTTAAGAGGTAAGTGCAACAACCCAGAAATCACCAACAATCGATAAAATATTTGACTGTGGGAGAAAAGTATGACAACTGTGTAGTGAGTGAAGAAGCTGTGCTTTTGAGTTAAGATCTTAATAATCAATTAGATAGAATGTAAAAAAAATCATGAAAGAAGCTTGATTTGATCTATACCACCTGCTCATCTCACTTGATGAAAATGTGTATTTTCAGTGTTTCAGTTATTGTCTCAGAAAAGAAAAAGAAGTAATCTAATGCAGGCTATGTAATCTGCAGCACTGATTTTAGGTACTTGTATTGTTCCTTTAATGTTTTCTAGAACCCCCCTGTTTTCCCTCCTAAAGACTAGGTGGCATGGATTCTCCTTACCTATCCCTTGACTCCTATACTAGTGACATGGCCATTTTGGCAACTCAGCTTTCATGTAAATTGCCCAGGTCCTCACTAGGAAAGGATTTAAATTACAAGTGGAATTCATTCATTCGTTCAATTAACTCATTTTTATACTATAAGGCATTGTTTAATCCTATATGCCTGATTTAGTTCACTTAGTATTAAGATCTCAAGATCCATCCAGTTCCCTACAAATGACTCAAATGTATCCTCCATTATGGCTGAGTAGTACCGTTATGTGTATGTGTGTGTATACAAATATATATATCACATTCTCTTTATCTATTCATCTGTGAGTGGGTATAGGCCACTTCTAAAATTTAGCTGTTGTAAGTTTTTCTGCTATAAACATGGGCATGATGGATAACTGTAATATGAAGGCCATAACGCTTTCAGGAGGAATGGTTAAATGTTGCACAGTTTCTCAAATATGAGAGACCCAAAGTATAATCAATTTAAAGCAGAAAATAAAAGAGAAATGGTGGAAGAAAGAGAGGTAGACTCAGTTGTGATGGGAAGGAGATCTAGGGAGGGAGAGAGAGGGGAAGGTCGGGAGAAAGGAGAGAAGGAACGATGAAGAGGCCACACGCATATGTAACAGTCCCCAAGTTGAATTCTATGATTTTGTATTGCAAACATACACTAATAACATTTTGAAAGTATTGAAAAAACCAATAGCGTGCATTGTGCTTCCCTGATAGTTAATGTATAAAAGTAAATAATATGTAATTTTCTTCAGAGCTGAAAAAGTTTAAATTTATTTTCAATCACACTTTGGTAATCGTGTCACCATGATTGTTATTTTCTTCCCTGCATTCTTCTTTGAAGAGTATTCATGATCTTCCCGTGGTAAACTTTTGTGACTTTCCACTTGGGCTTTCTTTTGTTTTTGTCCTGCCTCTTTATTACATAAAAATGTTAGCATAATTGTTTTTGATGCCAGCATTCTTTTAAAATATGAATCTTTTAATATTTAGTATTAAGGTTAGTATTACACTGCATTGTTTGGGCCTGTTGAGAATATGTGACTAGTCTTCATTTTTATAATAGTTATCATCTCTCTGTTTTGTTCATGCAAAATGTTAATAAATCTTTACTAATAAAGGAGAATTATTTTCAAGCATATTCTTTGGCCTCTATTTCTGACTACATCTTATGTCTCTAGTCTTAAAAGAAAAAATGTCTGGTCAAAAATTATAAACTTTTTGAAGATTCTTGCTCTCTGTATTACTAAATTATTTTCTAGGAAAGCCATACCAATGTACTCTGGCATCAGGAAGGTTTGTCATACACTTTTTATTCACCATTAAGCTTTTTAAAATCTAATCTTTCAGCAAAAATGACATTTTAAAAAATTTGTATTTCTTTGACAATCACTGAAATTGGCTCTTGTTCTTGCATGTACTACTTGTTTTTTCACTTTTGTTACCTAGTCATGAGTCTAGTCATATTTATACTTATTTTTGCATCATTTACTTGATTACCACCTTTCAGATTTTTCAGCCCTTTAATCTCAAGAAGATCACTGGGGTATAGAAGATTCTAGATTCCCTCGGGATCCTCAAGCTCAAGCATCACTTCTCTAGTTCTCTTCTTTGGTGTGATAGAAATGTCTCCTTCTTGCAAGCACAGGTTCATACTCACCTCCATTTTCCTCCATTTCTCACTTACTTTCACCTTTTATATTTAACTGTTCAGTCTATCCGGTGGGTTTTAGTTTGTGCTCTGAAGAGGGACAGTATCTTGATTTTTCTTAAAAGTAAATCAGTGTCCCCAGCAGAATGTATGAAATAATCTTTCCTCTTTTCTAAATTAGTTATGATAATTGGTTTATTGGGTATGAAAGTAATATTTATAAATGCCTACATTGAAAAAGCCTGATTCTATTCTGTAAATTCAATTTAACTTTGCTTCTTGGATGTTCCTTTGTTAGAAATAATTTCATTAGTTAGTTATATTTCATTAGTGAGTTGTTCCCACTTGAGCCAGCTTTGTAAGCTGACTTACAGATCTGTTTTCTTTGCCTTTCGCATGATTTTCTTTCCTGAGTGGCCTTTCTCCGACTGTTACCCTTGCGGTTGTATTTTAGAGCCATGTTATCAAACCTTTACCTTACTATTCTCCCTCTTATTAAAAAGAATTGGTACTCTCGTGATATTGCACATAAAACTAATTAGATAGAACCAGTTTGCTATCTAGTAACAGACAATGATCATTGTTTCCATGTCTTCCATGTATCTTTACAAAGTTATACGTGTCTTTCTTTTTGCTACCCATTCTTGCAGAAGTTATGTCAAGTATCATTTTGTTTTTGCTATTAGGAAGAGACATTTTTTTTCTAGTGTGTGAAATTCTTAACTGATTCTCTTAGTTCTGCTAAGTGGGTAAGTAAGACACTTGTAACAGTTGATTGATTATTGTCACTTTTCTTTACAAAATTTAAAACTTCAAACCACTCACGGCATATTACGTTGGGTGGATCTTCCAAAACGAAGGTAATTTATAACATAGTATTGAGAATGAACGTGCTTGTCATGAGATAAATGAGTTTCCAAGCATGCAGATGAGATGGGGAAGAAGATTAACGGCGAAAGTGCACACATGTCACTGCTTGGCAAGCATGGGCAAATTAGCATATAAAAGCCTCCGAGAAACTCAGCCAATATAAAATTTTCTCTTTTAAATATTTTCAACTGTTATTTAAAGAATGTAAATAGTATTTTTCAAACTCAGTTTTGCATGGGATCATTATTTGTTGTTCACTTACATCACAAATAATATTTTTAAATTTAAAATAGTTCTATTTACATTTTAATATATGATTTTAGAAAATAGGAGCAGATATAAATTGATTCAAATGTTTAGTTTCACTTGGCATTATATTAAAATATGTAATAGGAGATAAACATCTTTGAAATATTTGAATTGACAGAGTAGGTCACAACTGCATATGTTATTTTTATATTCTCCTAAACTTGATGTATTGATATTTTATTTAATATTTTGAATTTGTATTCATTTGTAAAATGAGCAAGGCTGTGAGATCTTCTATTTGCCTGCATGGCCTTTGCAGCCTGGTGGTCCCTTCTCTTCCTACCTCCATCACAGGTGGCATTTCCTCTTTGAAGATGTGTAGCCAGGGAAGTCTGGGCCCAGAGTACTAGGAACATGTGAGGAGACCAGAAGGGCAGAAGAAGGGGAGAATGAAGGAGAGGGATATGAAGGGCTTCAGCATAGAAGGAGTAGGAGTATGAAAGTTGGCCAGATCACTTGAATTCTGCCCTTTGAATTCTGCCCTACTCTCAAGATGCCAGGAGGCCAGAATACACTCTAAACAAAGTGATGTGAGGGTGATCATTCACATTTATAAATATATATTTAATTTGTTTATCTGTATATGCTTTAAATGTATCAGAGATTATTTTCACAAGGAACCATTTATGCAGTAGGCAGAATCCGAAGTTCAGACAGCCTGCTAGACAATAAAGGCAGTGAGTAGTTACAGAAAGAAAACACCATGGAAGCACAGACATACCTTAGTGCCACACATGTAGGTGTTTTCCTTATTTGGATGTGATCCGATTGGCTTGGATTTGGTTGAAACTTGGCTGCTTATGATTGGCCAACTTCTGTCTTTCTTTTATAAGAAAACAGATGCTTTTCACATCTGAGTTATGTCTTGATTAACCCAAGGGAAAATATCGTCGGTAGAAAATGCACCTAATCTGGTGGACATTGTAGCCTAGCAGCACAGTGGGTGTGGAGTATCACTGTTTCCCTTGTGATTGTATGTCTGATTAGGAGCAATGGCTCATTGCCACTATTAGAAATCATGAGAGTGGACCATACTGCATATTACTGGCTAGGGAAAAGATCAAAATTCAAAACCTGAAGTACGTTTCTACTGTCTATATCTCCTTTACACCACTAAGTCAAAGTATCCTAAGTCGAACCATTGTAAACTGTGGACAAGTCTCACTCCTAAGGTTTATTTGTTTATATACTACATTATTTGTTTATGTACTACTTAGTTTTATTTGTTTATATACTACATTCCTTTAAAATAGGAATTAAGTTAGAAACATAGCCTCAGGGCTGTACCTGGCCTATTTAATTTAAACATCTTTTTACTGCATAAAGGAAGAAAGATACATTGATATTCACATTAGGTCCCTTATGAAAATAATGAGGATGAAATTATCAAATCAACAGTATAGGACACATTTTAGAATGAAAGAGCATTACTCTTCAGACCCTCCAGATTGAAGGGTCCTTTTGGCATTCAGGGTAATGAATGAAAAATGTGTTTCAAGACTCATGTTCATAAAATTATAGAACAATAATGTTTTCTTTCTAACCGTAAACATTTTTAAATATGGGGCAGGAGGAGTCATCACAAAAAGGAGAAGAATGAGAAGATTTACCTATTCCTCAAAGCAGTACTGTAAGTGTGAAGAGAATAGAATGATATGTTCAAAAGCTTAGGAGAAATGTTTTGACCCAAATTCTATCTTATCAAAACATTAATCAAGTGTAAGAATATGATAAGGGTGTGTTTATACATGTAATATCACAACTGACATCCATGTGCCAGTGTAGAAGTCAGTGGCCACTTAACTAGGAAGAACTTTAAATGTAGCCTGACTGTTTTTATCTTCATTTAACTTTAAGTAATTTAAATTTAAATAACTATAGGTGGCTGGTGGCTACCCTATTGAACAACTTGGTCTGGTAAAGGAAATTATCAAAGTGCTAGATAAGGACACTCTTTTGGACTTAGGAGACACATAGCTACAGGAGAACATGTTTCCAAGGAACATGTAGACCCAACAATATCTCACCCAGCCCCTCTCTTGCACAGATCACTTTAGCACCTTAAACATTGAATTTAGCTGTTGTAACCTGTGTCTTGTTGCCCACAAACACTGCTAGGACCTGAGCGTAATGAGTACCTTGGAAAGAAGTTGAACTAGACCATGTTTGCAGCAGACAAGGGGGCTGAGGGATTGTTCAGCAAGTGGAAGTTATGGTTGCCAGAAAAGCACTCAAACTCAAAAAGATCTTCTTAAGGGGGTAGAAAAACAAAAACAAAACAAAACAGTTCTCCAGAACATTTGGGTTCGACGAGGAGTTGCTCCTTTTCTGTAGTAGCACTGCAGACGGAGGCTGGTGATTCAGGAAGGGTGCCTTCTTGCCTGTATCGGTCCCCTGTGAAATTTCAAACACCTCGAGAGCAATGTTCATTGCTTTATTCTCAGGATTCACAGCATAGAAATCTCTTAAAACTATTTGCTAAACAAAAGCAGTAAAATATGTCCATGTATTTATTTTTAGATAAAGTTTGCCCTTTTATTTATCATTTCTTGCATTCCCAAGTCTTCGAGCATACCCACATTGTTCCCAAATGTCACCGTGCCATGCCTGGGATGTAGAATACAGAAGTTTAATGCCAACATGAGATATTCTTAGATCTCCTCTAACTTTAAAACAGACAGTGAAGCAATAGTCATATGTCCTTAAGCTAAACCTTCATAGAACCACATACACTGCTGTTACTTACAACCCTAAATATCTTCAAGGTGTGAGCCCCAGACTACCTGTTCTTTGCTTTCTTCATTGCTGCTCCTCAGGATCCCTGGAAACTTCCTTTCTTGAAACAATCTGGATGGCATGTTACCAAAACAAATGCACCTTTTTATTCACCATTCCGCTAACTTTTATAATTGCAAAGGAGATACATAATAGTCCCAGGGCCCTTACCCAAATCCAGGGATTTGGTGGCTTTAAGACCTGATCCTCTTCCTGCAGAATGGCCTTTGCCAGTGTTATGCAGTGCCCTGTGTATTGCGGAGTTGGCACTGATATTTTGAAACTAGACAGACCTTCTACAGTGTTTAGTTTTTGGCAGAATTTATGCTTTTGGCTGATCACCCCCGTGAAATGTGTTTAGCTTTAACTGACAGGTCTGGTCAACACCGCAGGTCATAGGTAAGTTTGGCTAATTCAGATGAGGGCAAGGCAAATCTCAAACTCTATCCAATTTTCGTTTTGCTCACCTTACCTCCTTAGGGTGAGTTGCTCTCAGCAAAATATTTCTGTCCTTCCACCTGATTTTCTGATAAACACAAGCTGCTTTGTGATGAGATTGTTCTTCAGCAACCAGAAATGCAGAGGTTGGTAGAAGCTACTCGGCGTGTGCTAAGAGGAAGGATTAGTGTTAGCATTGTAAACAAAGCTCTGGACATGGCATGGGGAAGAGATCCTTAGGGGTCTCTTAATCTGGCATTTTAGTCCTAAAGACATGGCCTGGGCAGGTTCTTGAGCAATTTAACAGGGTGCTGATGAGCCTGTGGGAGAACAAGAGATCTGCCGACTCGACAGATGCTTTGACGCTGGCTCACTGGTGTCACTGGAGCACAAGGAGCTTTTGTTTTGTTTTCTTCCAAGAGGGATTTGCAAGAAGCCATGTTGTGACTGCTTCTTTTATTCACGTCAATGAAAATGGCTGTACTTTTTCCTACTGTCTCAGCCCGAATGTGCATATGTGCCATACTGGGAAACCGTATAATTCCCAAGTGAGAAGTGTGATCCAACCATCATGAGCTCCAAAGAATCTTTGTGGAATTGGTCACTTTGCTGTTGGAGGGCATGGATGCTGTTTCCCCCGTGATGTAAGAATGGTGTTGTGGAAACCATAAAACTGAAGGTCATTTGCAGTTTGTAATTATGATTTAAGAGCTAAGAGAAATTGTGACTATATGACAGGAACACTCATTTGAAAGTTATAAGTGTCTGGGATACATTTATTTTCCTATTTTTCAAAACAAAATAATAGGCAACAAGTAATATCATGAAAGTAGAAGTTTGGTTCATGAAGTAGAGCCCTTTGTATATATTTTATTGTCTACTGCTAAATAATGGATTCAGCCTGGTACATGGTAAGCATTCAGTACATATACCATATAAAGGAATTAATAAATTTAAAGTACATTTTAAAGAGCACTTAACACGATAAAATGTAGCACCTGCCTTGTGTCCAGGAAAACCTGAATTGAATTCTACCAAGTGCAATTGTTCATCTAAGAAATTTTGGCAGATAAAATGGGGGATTAGAATTGAAACTTATATATTGTGTTCAAGTATCATATAAAGGAGAACACTGAATTCCAATGCACTAATTCAAATACAAATTATGCATAGAAAGATAAATGCATACAGAGATACATGACTAAAGTCTATATTTTTTTCTTTATAATTAAGAAGTCAACAGGAATAGCATTGACAGTTTGGACACACACACACACACACACACACACACACACACTTAGGCTGCCAAATAGAGAAGCAAAAGCTAAAAATGAGCCTTGGTCTCAAAGGGCTTGGCTCTGCATATATTTTAGGGGCAAATGAGGCTGTCTATTGGGAAGGAACCTTAGCTGTACCATTTTTTCCCCATTCCTCTCTCCCCTGCTGAAGTTGGTTAACATATGCTGGGCCAATGATGTTATCGATTGTCAGACACATCTCCCCATTTGTGGGGAGTCTGGGTTCTGTGCACTAATCGCCCTTTGGTTTCTGGAGAGCCAGGGGCAGAATGTGGAACTCAGCAATCCTTTCACAGTGGGCCTGTGATTCAGGCATGGCTTGGAAAGGGCCCTGGTGTTGGCAGGCCCCACAGGCAAATTTTCCAGCAGCGGTGTGGCCCCGTTTGCCTCCTTCAACAGGTCTTTAGTTGGCTATATTAGTTCATCTGCCTCAGACTTTGAATTGGCACAAACGCATTGTGCAGATGGGGCAGTCACATCGCCTGGCCTGGAACTAATTAAAACTGGAATATTTTAGATCAGTAGGAGGAAATGTGGCCAGATTTTCAAGGATGGTGCAAGTGAACTGAAAGAACAGATTGACTCAGTCCTAGGAGAGAAATCTGGTGCTGTCTGACCTTAGGTAGCCCCAGCTGGGCCTGGCCAGATCCTAATGTGTGATAGCCCCTGTAAATCTGATGGCTTCTGGACCATCTCAGTGGTTTAGGAAATATTCTTTTAAGAAAAAATCTTGTGTGTGGCACCGTGTTTTATTAAGAACAGCAAGGTTGCCAAGCTTGTTAGCTTCAGGGAAAAGACACGGCCAATTGAGCAGAGGCCGGAGTAAAGCACTATAATAAGGGAAAATTACTGCCCAGTTGAGTGTGAGGGGCGGTGTTCAGAAGACTGAACTCAAGGCAGGCTGGAGGCACACCCAGCGACCTCCCACCACCCTGGGACACCGTCCATAGGACTTCCCTCTGCTGTGCTTCCCAGTCTGTCCACATACACCATGCCTCCTCTTTACAGCCTCCTGTTCCCTCTTTTTATCCCTTCTTGCATGAGATACACTCACACTAGCTCAGGTTGAGTGTCTTGCCTTGCTAAGGAACTCATCTCAGTTTACCCCTATCTGTGATTTCACTCCAGGTGTGGGAGACTCCAAATCTGTTCAGGTTTGGCAACCTTAGCTCAAGTCAACAGTTGCGAATTTTAAAGAAATACCATTGCTAGTTTGGGGTGTTATTTATTTACTCATTTATTTTAACACCTCCCTTATTTGGGGGGTGGGGAGTGTGCTTGTAGAAAGCTGGTGCCGTGATCTAGCCCCGAGCTAAACCATGTCAAGCACCACCCCATTTAATTCACTCAACACCAACAATAAAAATGAATAAAGAAATTCATACTATTATTCCACTCTTTAATTTTTAAAGTTATGGTGGAGTACTTAGCATAACCTTTTTTTAATAGTTTTCAGTATACAACTCAGTGGCCTTAAGTACCTTCACAGCACTGTGCCACCAAGCCCACCACGCATTTCCAGATCTCTTTTCATAGTGCATAACTGAAGCTCTGTACCTGTTTAACGATTTCCTCCCACTAGACTCTGGCACCTACTGTCACAGTATCTGTGCCTATGAATTTGCTGGCTCCAAATGCCTCACACAAATCGAATAATTCCAGGCTTGTCCTTTTGTGACTGGCTTATCTCCCTCGGCATCAGGTTCTTAAGGTTTATCCATGTTGTAGTGTATGCCAGAATTTTCTTCCTTTTTAAGGCTGAGTTGTGTTCCACAAGTGTATGTCACATTTTATTCATTCATGAGTCAATACATATTGGGCTTCCTTCCATCTTCAGGCTATTATGAATAATGGTGCTCCAAACAGGGCTGTGGCAATCTCTTCCAGACCTTTATTTTGTTTTATATGTGAAGAATCTGAGGTACAGAGACATTAAACAATTTACCTTAGATCAGATGATAGTTAAGTGATAGAACCAGGATTCAGATCCCAGGGCCTTGTGCTCCAGAAAATGTCCTTTTGTTTTTTATCCTCCGCAGCCCCTCCACGGAGGAGCTGTCTGCCCCAAAACAATGGGCTCTGCCTGGTGGAGTTGAGGCATCAATTTAAAAAGCACCAAAATTTACATTAATTGAATATTTATCATCCTAGTATTGAATTTTCCAAATGGGATTCTTCACACTAAATTATACATCATTCCAAAACTGTCAGGAGTAGATAAGCATAACAATAACTATAATTTAAAAAGGAGCCAATAATTTGATGCTTCATATATATGTAATTGCACTGCACACCTAAAATATTGCTTCTGCCTAAAAGTAATACAAATCTTTAAGCATTTTATTCTGCTATGGACTAATCCCAGTCACTATGAAAATATCTGTTCATCACTAATACCATAATAGATCTTTTATATATCTTACCCTAAACATACTAGCACTCTCATTTCACAGATGAGAAATCCAGAACTCTTAACAGAATATCACAGTATTCTTTTGCCATCCTTTGTGCCACAAAACTCAAAAGTTTTTTGCTACTTCTTATGTCCTGAGCGTGACTTACACTGGGCATGCAGTTGAACTTTAGTGAATCAGATACAAGCAAACTATTTGCACACAAGATGCTCTGAAGTTTAGATACAGTGGTACCTCAGTACCCGCACTTGATTTGTTTTATGATTCTGGCAGTATATGTGTTTGTGTGGGGGAGACGGCTATGGTTGTGTTTGTCACAAGATGTGGAGTTTATGAACAAAAGCAAAATTTTACTGAATGCTTTTATTTGGAAACCGTGTTGTTTGCAAACAGAGGCATTCATGCAACAAGGTATTACTGTGTATGGCTTTTGAGATGATCTGGAATGACCCCTGAACAGGAACAATTTGTAAATGCCTTTGAAGGACAAGGGCTTGTAAGAATGGATTAGTGAGCGACTTACTGACAAAAGTAATGTCTACTTAATATCTGGGAAGATGTCATAGGTGCCGCTAGAACCTGTAAGTCCCAGCAGCCACTTCTAACAGCTCGGCTTTTTAGGGAAGGCTGTGGTCTGGGATCTTGTTCAGCAATCCTTTGCTCAGGGCTGCCTGCCTGGCTCCATTTCAAAATGTTTCCTATGGCTCAGCCTCCAACTCAACTCTTCATCCTGGAAAAGTCTGTGTCTCCTTCCAGCTCAATGCTGTGATTTATTTTTGGTGGTAAAGGGAAGAATTAGTCATACTTTCTCTTCTGTTGGAGTCTAATGGGAGCATTGTGACTGGTGGTAAAGATGGTAGTTTATCAGGCTGGTGACTTGTAGGTTTATGGCATGGGTCTCCTTGCTTGTCTGAATTTCTTTTCCCCTGTGAGTCACTCTACAATAATAATGAAGAGGTGAGGTCCAGTGTCCAACAGTGGACCTCCTTGTACTCAGCATTCACATTGCAATAATTCCATATTGTGAAGGAGAGATGATGTCACTCCCGTGGCAGCTGGAAACAAAGGAGGAAAATAAAAATGACCAGGGCCACCCAAAGAACTGCCAGTCAATACTATTGACAATGAAGGGGAAAGCTTTCTTTCTCTCAGTCATAAAGTATGACCGAGCTAAGCAATATTGACCTTAGGGTAAAGGATGTCTTAGGATTTAATGAGTGGCCAGGAAGCTCATGGACCTTTGGTCAAACTGGTTATTAAGTGCATGAAAGTGTCTGACCCTGGAAACCATAATTGCTGGTACAAATACAAAGCATATAGAGTCCACGTCTGCGTTAGACAATGTGCTTTTGTAAGCAAGCCCCACTGCTAGACCACCATGCTGACCTTACAGAGAAGCCCAAGTGTCCCCTTCACAGAGCTACATAGCATTCTCAGTGGACATCATTTCATGAAGATTCAATGCTAGGAGTAAATTCCAGAAATAAAAATGGGTTGTGCTTATCATTGTTACCAGATAGGATATCATACTCTCTAGGCACTTAGGAACAGTTGACTACCATGGCCAATGCTATCCAGAAATGTGTGGTGAGCCATAAATATAATTTACAATCTACTTTTAGCCACATTCAAAAGATGACTAAATTTCAGTATTTTACTTAATGTAATGGATACAAAATATTATCATTTTTCTACATATTTTTCAATAGAAAAATTCATGAGATATCTTCATTCATTTTTATACAGTTTTCAAAAACCCAGTGTGTATTTCACATGGGCAGTACGTCTCAGTTCAGACAAGATACATTTCAAGTGCCCAAAAGCCACTTGGCTGGTGGTTGTCATTTTGGACAATGCTAATGCAAGAAATTGTTTAGGTTGAGAAATGCATTTGAACACTCAAGTGGGTTAAATGGATGAGACAGAGAGGTGCATTTTCTCATAATGATCAGCAAAGAGCTATCTTATGGGGAAATGCTTCATCGGGGTGTGGGGAGAAGTGGCAGGTAAGTGTAATGCCAAATCTAGTTCAAAATGTATTCACTCATTCGCTGGTTCATTTACTCAAAAGCTGTGTATGATTCTGAATACTGGGGAGATGGTCTTTGGCAAATAGCAGAGTCAAGATTTTTGCATATTTTTATGCAGGGATATGCATTATGCAGGTATAAATAAATACATAAACAGTAAGTTCATATTAGACAGTGAAATTGCTATAGAGAAATTCAGAGGGCGGTGAGCTCCCACAGAGGGAATCGGGGCAGGGTTGGCTGGGTTAGGATGTAGTTACTGTGTTTATGAAAAGGTAAAACAGACCCAGTCTTGAGTAGGCCATGCAAATATAGCAGACCTCCTTTCCTACCTTGGGAAAATCACATAATTCTGCCAACAGTTATCTCTCTCTCTCTCTCTTTTTCTTGCTCTCTCTCTGTCAGTATTGGGGATCAAAACCAGGGCCTTGCACATGCTAGACAAGCAGGCAATTCCCAACATTCAATCTCATCCTCAGTACTAAGGCCAGTGTCAAACAAGCAAGCATTGAGAGCTAAAGTCAAAATCCCTTGTGAGAATTTCATGGATGTTACTGCATACCCCTGCAGATCACAACGGGGTTTCCTGATGGAAAACGCCTTTTTAGTGACAGAGCTCTTGCTTATCACAGCTGAAGACTCTCCTTCCTCATAGGTTTCTAGAGAAACTATGTGTGATTTTGGCTCCCTTACTTCCCTTTTCTAAGTTTTCACCTGACCATCTTTCTTGTCCTCTTAGTCTAGCTCCAAAAAGGATAAAAGTCTATTGATTAGGACACTCCAAAATGTTACCCTGGCTTTCTGATGTCACAACCAAGATAACTGAGGAGTGTTTGAAGAGTTCCCAAACTCTTTTTCTCTATCTTTGTAAAAAGAAGAATCCGGTTTTCTCCTACATATAGTAATTCATACAACTCAGTATGGTTAATAATTTAGATCTCTTTACGTTCTCATAAACAACTTTCTTTTCTTATAGTGCTGGGGTTTGAACTCATGACCTACACACATGTTATGCAAGCTCCCTACCCCTGAGCTACACCCTTGCTTTGCTTTCTTATTCTTTTTGTCTTTATGTTGCTTGTGTGACCCACCAGCTAGCGCTCAATGCTATTCCTGGAGTATGAAGTACTGATTACACTCTGGGTGGGGTTGAATAGTACAGAAAGGGCCCAGTAGTCACGTCTCATTGCATATGCACCACACTTGTGTGCTTTCTACCTGTGCATGAGAAAAACTTACTGCTGTTTCTGACTGAAAAATTCAGGAAAGAGCAATTACATTTGAAAGTCTCACCCAAGGGGGAGCAGCTCTTCATTTATTGCTCCCACATATTGTAAGCTGTTATGGTTGATACATTGGGTCCACTTGGGTAGTCTAGAGGTTTGGCTGAGTGACTCAGCAAGAAGCCAAGGTGCTTACTTTGTATACATTCTGAGCCTGTGGAAGAGGAGGGCATGGAGATTATGTGAGTGCTACATGCCCCCTGAGTGGGGGTAGGCTGTTTACAATGTAAGGGAGGGAAAGAGGCTGCTTGCTGTCATTCTCCCCTTTTGCTGGTTGTTTTTGCTGTGCTCTGCTGCCTTGAACGTTTGCCCTCTGTCATGTGCCACTCTTGCCTCAGAACCAGCCAAGTATGGACTGAAACCTCCACAAACTGTAAGCTAAATAAACCTTTCCTTCCTTCATTTTGGGCATTGGGTATTTTGTCTCAGCAACAAGAGAAAAGTAACCAAGACATAAGCCTAGAACTTTTGTTTCAGGCTTATCTTTAGCATTGTTTTTGCTACCAAGATTTGTCATTAAAAAGCACTTGCTCAGACTTGTTTCTATTTGCAAGGCTTCACACACCTAGTTTACTACACTATGGGTTCACAGGGATCAGCTCAAATCCGGCCACCAAGACTGATTTCAAGTTCTGGTGTTACCAGTAATCCTGTCTTTACATTTATTGTTACACTCATAGATAATATCTAAGGTTGCAGATGAGAAATAATAAATTACGGGCCACACTAAATCATGATATGATTATCATTTATCAAATTTTTGTTATGATTCAGACACAATGCTACACTCTTTTCTATGTATTACCCCCTTGAGATTTCGCAGTAACCCTATGGGAACTTTAACGTTGTCTTTATCTCACAGAAGGGAACAAAAAGCCTCTTCAGACTTGAACAATTTATAAGTGATGACAGAGCCAAAGTGAAAGCTCAGGCCCGTCAAACGGTAGTGTTTATGTTCTCACTAATATCAAGAGCCAGCCCATAAATTAGCATTGGCAGACTCAACAGCTTTTGGAGAAATTGATGGTCAGAGGCAAGTCAATAAAAATGGATCTGTAGTAGAAGAAATCTGAAAATTTAGCAAATCATTTCTAAAAAGAACTAATGGGAGATAAGGAAGAATATTGTGATGAGCCTCACAAAATCCAGAGGGCAGAGAAGGGAATGGAAGATCTTGAGACCATCAGGAGAAGAAAACAGAATGAGAGGAAGAGAGAGAGAGTTGGGGGAGAGACAGACAGAGAGCCAGAAACAGAGACAGAGACGCAGAGACAGAGAGAGAAAGAGAGGGGGAAGGGAAAGAAAGGAAGAAAGAAAAAATAAAGAAAAGAAGAGAGAGAAGGAAGAAAGGAAAGAAGGAAGGAAGGAAAGAAAGAAAGAAAGACAGAAGAAAGAAAGAGAGAGAGAGAGAGAAAGAAAGAAAGAAAGAAAGAAAGAGAAAGAAAGAAAGAAAGAAAGAAAGAAAGAGAAAGAAAGAAAGAAAGAAAGAAAGAAAGAAAGAAAGAAAGAAAGAAAGAAAGAAAGAAAGAAAGAAAGAAAGAAAGAAAAGACCATTGTGCTCAGGCTATGAAAGCAGAAGGGGCATTTTGCACTTTGTGAAGTGGTTCCAGCACACCATAGCTTACATTACTTCCAGCATGATTTAAAAGCAACCTATGCTTTGAAGTCATTTTGGTGGCAAGTCTATAATCTGCTCAGTGTCCAACAAGACTCTCTCCAGCTACCAAATAAACAAAATCTCAAGGCATAGATGTGATGGTTAATTTTATGTCTCAGGGAATTTACTTTAACCTGCTTTTACTTCATGGGTGCTTTCCAAGTTTTGCGTGTTAACAAAGAAGGGACAAATGTTTCTCCTCAGACCAGGAGGAGAAGAGATGGGGCATAAACAGAATCCGGACTGAAAATATAAAAACCATCTCTGGAGATAAAATATTTATAATTCACACATTTAGAAAAAACCCACAGTCCTCGGCCTGGGAAATGAGTCCTTATAATTACTATAGATTAGAAAGAGAAGGCATCTGATGCTGCTTGGACTGTACTTCATTCTTCAGCCTTGTATTTATGGAAACGATTGATACAGCAACTAGCTATGTGCAGATATAACTTATTAGTAGCTTCTCCCAGCCCCACCTTACACCTCTCATTTTTATGCCCAAGATTACTCTTCAGACACTGCCTAGATGGGCTATTAGGACCTATTCAGGCATTCTAACTTTTTCACATACCTGGAAGCATCAGAGAGAAATTGCCATTGGGTAACTATCCACCAATGAAGGAAACGGATGGGTGGATACATGGTTGCCACCCTGCCTAGCTAACTTATGGGTTTCAAGTGCGTTTAATGATTGAGTCATCTCTCCTGGGACCCAGGTCCAGCTGCCCTTAGTTCAGTCAGGTTGGTAGCACCCCTTGGACTGGATTTTCCTTTGGCTGCCTCCCTTCTCTTCCCCTGAGTTCACATCTAGCAATAAAGCACTTGCACCCAAGTGCTTGCCGCTGGCTTTTCTTCTTAGAGAAATCTAGGCTGAGAAAAGTTTATTACTGTATCTTATCATTAAAATGCCCTGTCTCATTGCTTCTTAAAGTGTTGGACAATGCATAGTTTAAGTAAGGTTTTAAAAATCTTTTTTTATTGGAAATGTACTCAAACTATTTTCTAACCTTATTCAAGTTAATTTTCCTCAGGGCATGATAAAATCATATTTGACAATCATTAGCAATAAAGGCATAATCATTTGGTTTGCCTATAGTTTTATATACTACATATCCTCTATTTCATGGATTATAAAATTCCTTAGTGATATATTCAACATATTTACTCTTGCTTACAACTTAGTTTACTTTTGAGATGTTCATAAAAAGAGATATTTTAAAAATTCACCAAACCCATCCAAATTTCTTGATTTGACAGATGGTATCTCCTAAAATAGATTACATAGAAACTCATCAGAATGCCTTACTAAAACATTGTGTCATGTTTCTTCAAACATTCCCAAGAAGATCAAAGATTATAGACCATTGACTTTAAACTTTATTTCTTATTTTGAAAAACATCTCATAAGGAGTTGGTTGAAATAGCAGATTCTATAGCCATTCCTCCAGAGATTCTGAGTCAGCAGGTTCAAAATAAGTTCAGAAATAGGCATCTTAAATCAATTGTTTTGAGAATTCTGCAGGGGATGTTCCTTGGATCACACTTTAGGATCTTTGAATTTAAAAAAATGGAAACCTGTCCTTTTTTATTATTTTAAAGATAAAGGAATGAAAACATATTAACAAACACATACATTTAGAAAATCACACAAAAACAAACAAAAGCAATACAGAATTTCAGACAAGGTGATAGGAAATTAACAATCATTGCTGTATTACATACTGATATCTTCAAATTGGATACTCAGATAAACAAACACAGACATGTAAGATTGATCAAACACTTTAACTGTTCCTTTCAGTAGAGCAATAAAAGTCAGCAGTACACTTAGCTGTCCTGTGTATGCATATATACATATTTTCCTCCTTATTTCTTTTCTTTTTTCCCTAATCTCAGTTCCTTCCTTTTGAGCAGTTTCCTTTTGTTTCACTGCGTCTAGATTTTATTCACTCTTTCAGGTTCTTACACTAGCGAGACAATACAATATTTACACATACAGGTCTAATTTGTTTCATTTCTGAGTATGGTCTCTAGTTGTGTCCATTTGCCTATAAAAGCCCTCAGTTTATCTTTCTTTACAGCTGAGTAATATTCCATTATGTTAAAATACCACTACTATTTATCCATTCCTCAGTGGATGGGCATTTGGGTTGCTTCCACAATTTAGATGTTACAAATTGCACTGCTATAAACATTGGCGCACATATATCGCTGTGGTATGATGTTTTCAGAAGGAGGATAGCTGGATTGAATGGGACCTCTAATCCCAATTTACTGAGGAATGTCCAAACTGATTTCCACTGGGGTTTCACCAATTTACAGTAGTTACATGTGCTAGCTCTGGCTTAGGTTCCACCTTCTCAGCTCCTCACTCTGCTCTAACCTGGGAACTGTGGATAAATTGTGTGCGTCTCAGGACCAGGCTGTGAACACAGGAATAAAGTGCCCTTGAGGATTTCATGTTCCAGAGTCAGTTTCTTCACTAGTAATGAGGATGCTGTTCCTCGTCAGACTGTCAGGATTAAAGGACTTAATCTGTGCAGCGCACTCAGCACACTGCCTGGCACATCCTAAGATCTGACTACATGTGGCCTCTGTTGACCCCATCACTTCATGTTTCAGATCCTTCCAGGCGGTGCTGCTGTTTAAGAGCGAATTCCACACCGCTCAGCAAAGCTGCTCAGTGTCTGGCTCCTGATTTTGTATTGTACCTCCTTCTCTATGCATTCCTTCCTCTCTAGCCAGATAGAATCTGAATTATTCATAGTTGCCACCAGGTCTGTCTTCTATACCTTATCCACTGATGCACCCTATCCCCCCTACACTCCATCACCTCCTTTGTGAGAGTCTTGTGTCCATCAAGAATTAGCTCAACCAGGTACTGTGGCACGTGGTGGAACTTTGTGAAGCTGAGGAAGGAAGATCAAAAGCTTGAGCCCAGTTTGGGCAACTTAGAGACTCTGTTGCTAAAAATAGTATTTTGGGCATATAGTTCAGTTTGAACACCTTATATTCAAACCCCAGCACTGAACAAAATGGAAATAGTGCAAACAGCATCATCTGTTGCATCTGTAAAGACAGTTACTCTCTAGAGAATGTTATGCTGTGTGCATATCCACAGTGCTAGTCACATGGACCTTTTGTCCACAGAGCATTCCCATCAGACTCTGCTGGCCCTTCCCACGTGTACTTCAGCTAAGTCACTTGTATCTCCCCTAGTGCCATAATGTGTTGCAGTGGCTCACAAGACAGTGTCACTCTGTGGAACAAGTGTCTTGGGTTCTAGAAACAGGAAGAAAGGTTGAAAAGAAAACCACAAGGAGAACAGGGATTTTTAAAAAATGCTGGTTAATTAGGTGGATGTGCTATCTTCCCATCTTTCCCAAATTTTCACATAAATGGGAGTAAGATGATAGGAAATATATAATGAAGATTTGTGCTAAAAAGTTAAATGAGTACTATTAGTGTCAGAAATTTTACGATTTTGATGAAAGGCAAAAGTAGAATCCACTGAATAGGAGTGACATAAAAGTACAGGATTCTGTGCTGCCAAAGTCCTCTGCAGGAGCAGAGCTTTTGTCCCCAGTGGAGGTCTGAAGACCCCAAGCTGGGGTTACACAGCATGCACAGCAGATGTGAGCTGCAGGCAACTGTCCAGATCGAAGGTTAAAGGGCCGTGCGGGGTCAGCTGGGTAAGGTCACACTTCCTTGCTGCTGACATGCAGAAAACATGTGTCCACTAAATAAAATCCAATGAAGTCTATTCTAAACAACTAGAAAGACCTTGAAGAAGAATATTACAGATGCTGAGCTTAGGGGGAGGAATGAAAAGAGCTTGAGACATTAAAGGGCGATCCAGATGAAATTAAAATAAGATCTGGATATCCAGGAGAGAGACGCTAAGTGGTCCTCTACTTGAGCAAGTCTTCATTACCTACACAATTGTTCTGATTCTACCAGACTCCCTCTGCCCATGTATGAAACAGAAGCTTGTGTCCCTGGTATGCAACTGAACCCTCCAATGATAGCAATTGTTTCTTCTGTTCAGAGAAGTTCCTTTAGGATTGAGCCATATAATGGGGAAATACAAGATCTGCGCAATATATTAATCAAGCTAGTTCTTTTTTTATAATTATACAAAACAGCCCAAAGTCATGAAGCATTTAAGAAAAACAAGAAACACAAACAAGTGGTTTTAGTAAATTAAAAAAACTAAAGGCTCTTAGAAAAATACTAAACATCAACAACAAAAATCCAATCAATACCCAAAGGATAGTTTAAGAGGCTGTCTAACCCATAAGATACAAATAGAAAGTTCTAAAAGGAGGGCAAGGAAAGAAAGAAAAGCTACTGGGACTATAATAACATATGACAATGAAAGTAGCAAAGTCGCATAACTATAAAATAGAAATTTCTGGAAGCAAATTGGTTAACACAAAGTCAGGGCATCAGTCAAAGTAAATTAGTAAGAAAACAAGCACCAAATGTTAGCATGAAAAAAATGATATGGGAGAAGGATATAGAACATATCGTATCTGTATAACAAACTTTAAGAAAGATGCTAGACTTGTAGGAAAGGAAATAATCACAGAAATGATAGAAAAAAAATTCTAAGTGTAGAAGAAAACCTTTGATTATTTTCTTATAACTGTTCAGGATGAATAGTTGGAATAGTAAATAATGTGAGTATTCCTTTATTTTTCAATACTTGGTTTTGAATCCAAAGCCTTCACACTGGGCTACATCCCCTCCATCTCTTGGCCTTTTAAAATTTCTTTATTGTGAGACAGGATCTCCTAATATTACCCAGGCCAACTTTAAACTTGAGATCTTCCTGCCTTGGCCCTCCGAGTAGCTGAGTTTTCGCAGATGGGTCATGAGGGACCTCTTTTAAGAAGAGGTGACACTGAAGTCCAGGGGTAGAAGAAGAGCAAGAGGAAAATATTTCAGTCAAGGGGAGGGAACTTCTGCAGGCTGAAGGTAGGAACTCACAGGGTCACCCTAAGTAATGGGAAGATCAGAGTGAGTCAACATAAGGTGCAGATAAATCATCCACCATGGTGGAAGCAATGGAAAATAATGTGGAGTAAGAATAAGCACTCATTGGGATACTTAAAAAAGTAGACTAGCACGGTTCAATTCACTTCTAGGCAGGTCATGTCCAGTGTGAGAATGTTGGGGAGAGGCCAGTTGTAGAACTCCATCCCAAGCCAATGACTTCTTCTTTTCTGATGGCACAGGGGATGGGAGGGCATAGACAGATGTGCCATATGTTTGTTCTGCAGATGGAATCAGTACGTGCCTGATAACTGGCACTAAGGAGAGAAAGGTTGAATCTGGAGTGAGCATTGGGTTTCTGGTTTAAGTAACGGGGTAAACGGTAGAAATAAATAACTATTGTAATAGCCGGTTATGTTTGAGACATTTGAGCACCATTTAAGTGTGGCTAGTATGAGCAAGACAGTGAGGTATTTGCATGTCTGAACTTGAGAGAGGATTCTGGATTGTGAATACATGTTTAGATTATTTCATACCATTTTTTATTAATTATCTGTAGCAATTGTAATCATGGCTTCATTTCGTTTCTATTATTTTGGTACTTTCTTTTTATTTCCTTTAAAATTTTTACTTTTTAGTTGACAGGCAGTTGTACATACTTGTACGGCACAACAGGATAGTTTCACACAATATTCAACAATCAAATTAGGGGTCATTAGCATCTCCATCACCTCAAACACTGGTTATTTCTTTGTGCTAGGAATATTCAACATCCCCTCTTCTAGCTATTCTTAAATATACATTACTGCAGTCCTCTTCCAGAAAACACTAGAATTTAACCCTCCTCTCTAACTATATTCTTGTTTTATTAGTATATGTTCATGATACTCAGTAACTAGTTTCCTTGTGGGTATTTGGTACATGCATATGATACATTTTAATTGCTTTTATGCCTTCTTCCACTCCCACTCTTTCCCCCACTCCATCTCTGGGTCCCCTTCCTATCTGCAAAGGGTCTGTGTCACTGTGTCCTGTGATCTGTCTTTTATTTTGGTCTTTACTTTGTTTATCCTTTGGGTTGCCCATAGGAGACATACCACATAGTATTTAAGCTCATGTGTCTGACTTAATCTCACTTAACATTATGTTCTCAACACACATCCATTTTCCTACAAATGACTCCAATTTACCCTTTGTCATGAAAGAGCAGTGTTGCACTATGTAGAAATACCACAGTTGCTTTCTCCATTCATCTGTTGATGGACATTTCGGCTGCTGCCAAGACTAAGCTGTTGTAAATGATGCTGCTGTAAACATGAACATGTCTGTATCCCTGTAACACGACGTCTCTGACTCTTTCAGGAAGACACCTAGCAGGGGGAGGCTGAGCTGAATTGAACATCTACTTTTAGTGTTCTGAATAAATGATTTTCTTTGTTTCCCCTCTGTCCTTCAAGCCTTTGGTAATCAACATTCTACTCTCTACTCTAGGAGCTCTACTGTTTTAACTCTCAACTATGAGTGAGGACACATGGTATTTGTCATTTTGTGTCTGACTCATTTCATTAAATATAATGTCTTCCAGGTTCACCCATGTGGCCCCAAACGATAGAATTTCACTCTTTTTATGGCTAAATACTATTCCATTCTCTCAGTTCATCTTATTTATCTATCAACCCAGCTGTGGACTCTAGGATTAATTCCACATCTTGACTATTTTGAATAGCGGGACAATACATTTTGGTAAACACGTGAGTACATATATCTTCTTTTGTTCTGTTTGTTTGTTTTTGGAGACAAGGTACTGCTGTGTAGGTTAGGCCAGCCTCGGACTCACTATGAAGCCCAGGTTTGCACTGGACTCACTGTGATTTTCTGCCTTAACCCCTGGAATTCTGGGGTTACAGGTGTGTGCCATTTTGCCAGGCTTTCCAGATGTCTTCTTGACATACACATTTTCTCTGGATCCCAGTAGTGGGATTGATGGATCATAAGGCAGATATATTATGTAATCACTGTATTTAAGCCCCGGAGAACAGTGAAATCACCCAAGGAAAAGTACAACAGAAAAGGCCAATGACTGTGCCTTAGGAATAGGCACATAGTACTGTAGACTCCAGCAAAGATGGCAGGAAAAGAGAAAATAACCAGAAATCATTGGCGATGCATGGTGGAGAGAGAGTTTTAAGAGGAGAGGGAGTGACTAGGTACCCTGCCCCTTGGAGGTAAAGTAAGGTGGAAACAGGAAGGAGCACATTGGTTTGCCACAGAAAGGAAGCTGTTTCCCTAGAAGACATGACTTAGCCAATTGTTTAAACTGTGAGTCTCTATTGCTTGGTAGGACTCAGCACCTAACTGCACAGCAGGGAGGCTCGGCCATGGCTGAGAGCGTAGAAACTGTACAGAGTCAATTCCTTCTAGAAGGGTGGCCCAGGAAGCAGAAAAGCTGGTGAGGGGCAGGAGCATTACAGGTGATCAGGGAGGATATTTATTCTCTTAAAGACATAACTTTGTGCTCCAGGGCACATGGAACAATTATAAAATTATAGCATAAATGGAGAGAGTTCAAGGTGCACCATCAATATATCTTTTAATTAATCTGATGACAGTTTATCCAGAGATTTTCTTTGTCACAGTTCTCAAGGTCAGCAGCTGGTATGTGACCGAGAATGAATATTCAGGGTTGGGATTCGGGATCCATGGAGAGGCAGGTGGCTGGATCCCCAAGGGAGGCTGTTGCTGAACAAGAACATCCCCTCAAGGATGAGTTGGGGGGGACCCGTGGGGGAGCAGTCAGAACTCTGCACAGAAATATTTCAGTGACAAGCATTAATGTGTTCATTCAGTGTTTGACTCAACTTGAAATTTTTGGTAAGTAGGTGGTTGGCTTCAGAGGAGAACCAAACACTTTTTAAAGGCAGACACTGTGGGCTACCTTTTTCTGTCCCTTCAACACCAAATCCAAGTCCTGGAACTTGACATTTCTTTAAATATTGCCTGAATGATGAATACACAAAGTTGATAATTAGTATCATTAAATTAAAGTTGCTATAAACATGTACCTATAGTTGATATTGCCTTTCCTACTGAGTGTGATAAGCATATACTCTAGAAATCCTGAGACAGTCCCATTGTACCAGTTACCCATTATCACCTCATATACCCCTATTACTGACATGTTATTGGTATTTCATGACAGATAAATAAGTAAGTCCAAGATAGAAAATTCTTCCTATTCCCTGTTTTCCTTAATGATTCGTCGGGGCCTAGCATTAAGCAATGTTTGCTTGGGTTAAGTGCTGTTACAAGAATAACAACTCTGATAATAGTACTGCTATGGAATATTGTCCATACATTAAACCAGCATCCCTTATCTTACACAATAGTGCTCTTAATTTTCAAAATTGTTTTTAAAACATATAGCCATCATAATTTCCATTGCACAGATAATGAATGATGCTCATAATAACCATTAATTGAGGTGTCAGAAGCCAGGGAAAGTGATTTGAACTGCAGGAATGTACATCCTGAGAAATTCGCATCCCTCGCATAGGAGCGTGGTGCTGGCCCATGGCAGCCAAGGTCTTGTGAGTTGTGATGGAATGGAGAAGAAGAAGGTGAGGCCAACAGCTGAGTACTGGAAAACACAGGCTCAGGAACTCAATTTGGTCAGAGGCTCTGCAGAAACCGGAGACTGTATCTACGAAACAAGCTTAACTTCCTTGAAAATGTGCCTGTGGCCATCTCTTCACCTTGGGCTCTCACTACACCATGAGGGCTCTTACTGGAAAGATAATTTATGGTGCTGCAGCAATGCACACCCTTTTGCAGAGTCTGGAAGAAGGGAACAATGACTTGTACTTTCCTGAGTAGTTCAGGGGATGTTTCAAAGCTCCGGATCATCGCAGGCAGCATTGGATTTTCTTTGCTCTGAATTCTGACTTCCTTTCAGAGACAAACTTCTGTTTTCTTCATTGATCATAGGACGTAAGCACGTTAGTGAGATGGAAGAATATTCTGCAGGGCGGTGGGGAAGAGAAACCTGGAAATCTATACAGATAGGCTGGTCTGGAAGTTTTCAACAGATGTATCCCACTTATTAGGAAATTTATATCTTTTTAAATATATTTCCTTGAACTTCCCTGCCATACATTTCTTCCCCAACTTAACGTAGGGAATTAACATATGATTTATTTTCCTTCTTCCAGGTCCTCCCCAGTGACCCGCTATGATTGGCAGCAGATGCTGCTCTGCAAATCTGGTAGAAATATTTGAAAAGACATCAGGGACTGAATCCATTTAGCGCTGTGCATGCCACTTCATCTGTTTTTACTGTGATTCCACTAGATTGGTGGGGAGGAAATTATGAAGTAATTGCTGAAGTAGCAACCATGCCCCTCTTCGAAAAAAAAACCCTTTGACCTGCTGCTGTTGGCAGCTAACTTAGTTAGTTGTCCTCTCACTTCTACCTAGAAAGTCTGCTGGAAGTGAGGGGGTAAGGGGCTGTCCTATCAAACGCAGTCCAGATTGGGAGGCTGTGAAGGCTCTTCAGCCCGTCTGTGTCTCAGAGGTTTCCCTCACAAGCTGTGGAAGCAATTGGTGTGCACATAATTGCCTTCTTGCTTTATCTGTCCAGGAAGCCTGGTTCTTATTTTGGGACACAAAGAAGTCACATGTTAATCTAGAAATCGTGATAAAATATTTTGTCCATCATTCTAAGTGGGTTAATAGTAGAGGCCACGTGTGGACCACGCGCGGGTTCTCCGCTGGTTGCTCAAATGCTCAGGGTTCAGACCTGTACTACCACCTATTACCTCTCCTAAATAGAAGGATGGAGGCATTGTCACTGCTTTTCTTTCAGTAATAGAGTTGGAAAGTGTTTTAGTTATAAGTTTAAAAAGCAATTGCTTTTTGGTTAACTTTTTTCAGCCCAGTGAAGTACCACGACACTGCCTAATTTGTCTCTGGAGTTCCAGCCACCGAGTGTGTCTGCACTGCCCTTTTGAAGCCACACTCTTCCCTGGTCCTCCACCACTTCTTCTCATACCCAGTCACTCTAGAAACACTTGGCATCTGCTCAAGAAGTGGTAGATATTGTGTGGGGTTGGGGTAAAGAGACACAATCCTCTTCCTGTTGCCAGGGGCCTGCTAACTCTCTTGAAAAACATGTTTGAAAGACCAAAGGATACAAATGCCAAGGAAGCCTAAGCGTATTTCACCATGAGGCTTATTTGTATGCCAGAAAAAGATAAACACGATGGATTATTTCACCTAAAACAAATCCTGTATACACATAGTTTTGCATAAAACTTCAGGATTTACATGAATCCCTAAAGTCTATCTAGCAAGAGACGCCAGATTCAAAACAGCTGCCCTTAAAAATCGAAGAAAGGGCTGTTGGAGTGCGATTTCAGAGCAAACATTCTGCAAGGGGGTGTCTGTAACCCAGACATGCCTGCTTTCTCTTATGCTCAGCTTTTGCTACTGCGGTCACTTTGACCATGCAGGGATGTGCTTCCTCCCTTCCATGTGTAAAACCTGAGAGGGAGCTCAGTACTCTTAGGCTTAGGAATCGCTTCTGGGAAAGTGCGGCAAAGAACTAAAAAATGGTGTGCACATGTGCCTATACACACACACACACACACACACACACACACACACTCCTTCTCTCTCTCTCAACAATGTGGATCAGAGTTTGAAAGCATGGGAAGTATCCTTCAGATGTCCTAAGTGGAGCAAACCCTTACCTTAAGCACTAAGCTGGAATTGAAGCTCAGTGATTTACTAAAAAGGACACACTGAGTTCACAAGTCTTATGTCCCTTTTGTCTGCTTTTGAAGGATTAAAGTCCCAGGTCTTGTGCTGGAGAGAAGTTGAGACCACTGAGAACCATACAAATTCTAGAATCTGGGAGAATCTCACTCCACAGAGTATGTTTTCCAAACAACCATGAGTCTTACCATGAAACCACCTGCCATGGCTTAGGTGGACTGCAGGTGCCTGGAATTCTAACACTGTTGAGGAAACTCATAGCCAAAAAATAGATACAAAATCTGGTTTACAAGAAGGAGGGATCAGAAAGCCAAGTTCGAAAATAATTGATGTTGGAGCCTGGAACATTTTCACTCCTTCCTGTGAACCCATATCTTGATTCTCTTTCTCCCATCATTGCACGGAAGGATGATGATGTTCCTTGATCTGCCCCTAGATGGGGCCCACCAATGAGAACATTGTTGCCATCTCTTCCCTAAAATTTCATTATCTTATTGCAGGAAAGGTGAAGAAGGGATGTACCATATCTGCATGGATGTACTATGTTGCAAAATGTCTGTCCCTGTGGCTTATTCACATTATCAAGAGAAAAGTTTTGTATCTAACTTTGTCTCAGGTCATAATAACCATTTCTTACCCCCTTAAAATGGTCATATTCCAGTCTTCCTATTCCCACACATAAGGGTACATAGCATCTGAACCTTATTGTGCTGTTGGGTAATCTTACTTCTGGGGTTCCCTCCACTGTCTGGATGTCTCCCCGAAATCCTCATGCAGCCATGGGGAGAGCTTCTAGTTTTTTGATTGATCCCTAGTCCAGAGCTGGGAATATGGGTGTGAGTGCTATACCTGTGCCTGGGGCAGGTAGTTTGCATGCAATACAAGGGAGGGAAAGAGTCTTGCTGAACTGCTGCTCCTCCCTTTTGCTCTGGCTGCTTTTGCTATCTTCAGCTGCTATGAACTGTCGCCCTCTGCCATGCACCACTCTGCCTTGAAGCCAGCTGAGTGTGGACTGAAACCTCCACAGACTGTGAACTAAACAAACCTTTCCTTCCTTAACTTTGGGCATCAGATATTTTTTCTCAGCAATGAGAAAAAAGTAACCAAGACACTTATGTTTGTTAAATTCTCTTTTCTCTTAATCTAATTTCAGTTCAATGCAGCAAATCCTCAGAAGGTGTAGCAAAGTTTCCCCTTTATCCAAACAGTGCAAAATACCTGCTTATCAGAAACAGTCTGCATTTTGCATTGTCTCAGAAATCGACAAATGAAGCAAAATGCAAAGCACGAAACCGAACTATATTATGAGAGAAAGTCAGTTAGGCTAAACAAGGGCAAGGCCACTTTATATGCTACTGTGAAAGTCAGTTTAGAAATAAGCATGTTAAAAGTGCTTAGAGATACAGAAATGAATGTTGTATATGACCTCCAAGGAGATATAAAAAGAAATAGGGTAATAAAATCCAATGCAGATTTGAGAACGCATCAAAGGGATTTCTGATTAAATATGGTAAATATAACCACGATCCAGTTCTATTCTAAGTGAGAAATGAGCTGAAAGGACAAAGAAAAGTAAGATGGTGACCAGAGATAAAGAACCCTAAGTGCTGGAAAGGACTTCCTAGAAGCAGTGAACTGATTCATGACACAGAAGGCTAGGGATGAGAAACATCATGGACTCTGGCAGCAGAGTGAGGAGTAGATCTTAAAACAGGAGTGAGCCTTTGTAAGAAAGCACTAGGTCCCATTCCCTTTTCATTCTCATTCCTTGTAGAAAAGGTAAAGGTTGTTCTCTTTGAACGGTGGGGTTTTCAAGTTCAGGATGGCCCACAGAGGCGAGCACGGGGTAGTGCCATTCAAAGCAGCCAGGGGCGATTGAGGCGTCATGTGGATATTGAGCAATAAGCCTCCCTTCCCACCACTTCAGCTTAGTTCCGAGAGTGGTAAATGAAAGCTGAAAATCCTAAGGGAAGTTGTCGATGCATTCAAATTTAGCTGACTGCAATAGCTCCAAAGAAAAGACCTAAAGATATTAACATTCAGACATCCCCCCAAAGAAGTTCTAGATTCCTGCTCAGTTTCCTTCCAGTAAAGTTTACCAGTTGACAGATCCTAACATGTACACTGCTCACACTGATACTGTAGTGTCTCTTTCTTATTGGAAAATGAAGAGTGGATCATCTGTTATTTGTAGAGTTAAAGGGTAAAAAAGAACAAATAAAGGATAAAACAAAGTGAAGAAAAACAAAGTAATATACCTTATGAAAAAAATTTCAATAAGAGCTCTCTATCTCTCTCTCTATATATGTATATACATATAAATAAATATATCAAAGTTATTAAAGAAGATACAGCTTCTATAAACTAAGAAAATAATTTTAAGGACTTTGCAGCCAATAAAAAGACTTCATGAAAACACAAATGATAAAATTTAATAGATTTAAATTATAAGATAGATTTCTATTAAAATATTTAATCTATATTTGATTATAGATAGAATAGAATGTCTGAAGATAAAATAGAGAAAATCCATTTTAGGAAAAGGCAATGATGTCACAATAGGAGAGGAGAAGGGGAATGTTTTGAATATCCATAACCTGACTTACATTATTTCCAGAAAGAGAGAACATATAAAGTGGGAAGTAAGAAGAAATTATAAGAAAGAAAATCCCCCAGAATGAAAAGATTTTCCACTTTGAACCAACCTAGTGCATATTCAGAAAAAGGGGAAGCACCTATGTGCACACGAGCATGCACACATACACACAATCCCTAAAGAACTTTATCCAAAAAATATAAAACTGTAGAGAAAAACAAAAGAATCCTAAAAGCTTCCATACCTCTACAACAGCTGGAGATTCAGAATGATAAGTAATTTCTCCAGTGGAGTTCTCAGAGCTAGAATATAGTGGATCAATGCTTAAAAATTCTGATGAAGCATGGTTTTACAACACAGAATTTTACATCAGGAATAAATATAAAATTGGACTAAAGAATAGAGACATTTGCAGGCATGTCAGGTCTCAGAAACCTTTAAAGATGTGCCTTGTGATACAGACAATGTTAGTATCAAAGAACCAGTGGGTCAACCCTGAGAAAATTCCAGTACTCAGAGAAAGGGAAATCTGAGAAAGATCTCTGGCAAGGACATGAGAGAAGGACCCTCACAGATACCTGGAGAACAGGGACTCCAGCAGAGTTTCTCTAAAACACCAACAGCACTCGCACACACCATGCAGACTGCATTGTGCTCAAAGGGCTTTTACAAAAGCATCTCAGAGTTCATAGGAAGTGTTTGGAGAGTGACAGTAGACAGAGTGAAATGCAAGTAGAAAAAAATATCGAGGTAGTTATGATCTCTAGGAAAACAAAGTTGGTGATGAAAGGAAAAGTAACCTGAGATTTCTAGTACAAATAATACTTATTCTAGCAGACACTTCTAATAAACCCTCAAACTAACAACAGCAAAGGAAAAGCAAAGCAAAGCGAAGCAAAAGCACATTACATAGAAAATGCAAAACGATTTGGCTGAAATAAATCTAAACAGATCAATATAAAATAAATGTACGTTTATTAGGATTACCCAGAAAAATAGAACCAATTAAATTACACACACACACACACACACACACACACACACACACTCACACATGCATATGCACATGTGCATGCAAGAAAGAGACAGAAACAGAGACAGAGAGATGGAGAGGGTGAGAAAATGCGGGTTACTATAGGAATTGACTCCCGTGATTGTTGATACCAGAAAGCACCCAGACTTGCTGTTAGTAAGCAGGAGAACAAGGAAAGGTGGCGCAATTCAGGTTGAGTCCAAAATCTGAAAACTAGTGGAACCAGCGGTGTCACCCCAAAGGGAGTCCAAAGACCTGAGAACTAGGGTATCTGATGGTGACGTCTCAGAATCTGAAGGCCCCAAGAACAAGGCGCTCTGGGTTCTGGACCCAGGAGGGGATGGATGTCCCAGTTTACAAAAAGAATTTGCCCTGCCTATGCCCCTTTGCTCAACTTGGACCAGCAAAAAATTGGATGAAGTCCATCCACATTGGTGAAAGTGGACATTCTTCCCTTAGTCTACTGATTCAGGTGCTAATATCTTTGGAGACACTTCTACAGACAAACTCAGAAATCATCCTATACCAGCTGTCAATCTGAACATCCCCAAATGCAATCACACTGATTTATAATTAATCATCACACAATACAGACATAATACATTATATATAATACACCTAGTAAATATATCCTAAACTAAAACAGCAAGAGGTAGAGTAAAAACGATGGATTTAAAAAATCCATCTATATATTATGTTTTAAAGATGGATTTAAAAAATCCATCTATATTTTTTAAAATATAACTGAATGATGCTTTTAAAGAGAGATCAAACAGAAAGCAACAAAAATTTCTTAGACAAATATCAAACATGATTATATAGCAAAAATTTTTCCTCCTTTAAGATGCATGCCAACCTGGCCATTTCTCACTATGCCCACTTCCCATACCTGGTTCTGACCAGCATCATACATCTGAAACGCTGGTGTGGTCTTTGGTTGTCCTACCCCGCTTTCTTGCTCATCTTGTCTTGCCTTTACCAAGCAGGTAGAACTTTCCTTCCAAAGCCCACAGCAGACCATGTTGTTCCATGTTGCACTTAAAATTCACTCAGAAAAAAATTAGTATGTTTTCAGTGCCCTCATATACCTTCATTGTATCCTGTTGTGTATCAAACATTCTCTTTTCTAAGGAATTTAACTTAGTGAGAATAGGTAATTCCTTGCTAGACATAATAATTCTGCATGCCATACCACAAACTAGTATCAAATGGTTTAGAATAAAAAATGACTTCTGTGACACATGCCCAATCACAGTGATTGAAATTTCTCTCAGAAAATGATGTGTGAAGCAGCCAAAGTCAAGATAAGACTGCAAAATGCTGAAGTTAATGCATATCCACATTTAATGTAAAATAAATGTAAATGATATGAATTTAAGGAGCACAACATGGTAGTTGAAGAGTAGATTGGCAGTTAGACATCCGGGGTTCAAATTCTTGATGGCTAGCTCAGGAATGCTCTTCCAGGAGATACGTCTGTTTCCTATGCTTTTGAGTCGGTCCAATAATGTCTACTCCAGAGATTTGTTGTGAGGTACAATTAAATAATACATATCAGGGATGCTTAGAGAAGTGCTTGGCACAGAGACAATACAGTAGCTGTGCTGTGTGTGTGTGTGCATATATGCATGTGTACATCATTCTGCACCAAACAACCTCTGAAAACCTTTAGGAAATGGAACACTTAAAAATTAAGCACAAGAGGAATCTGAATACCTGTATGATAACATTGTGTAAGTCTACCCATTTGAGTGAGACATAGTGGTGATCATTTCAATATTCAAAATTACTTTTGAGGATCAAGAAGTGATATGAATGAAAAAAGGGGCTGTAATTATAAAGGCCAGACAGAAAGAATCCAAACTGGCATCATTGCCAAACTATCGTGCAAAGAGAAGACAGGAGTAAGTGTAGTTTACACAAAAACATTTTAAATGCATATAATATTTTTAAAATACTAATTTTTAAAATAGTTTAAAAGGATTTAAAATATCAGAACCCAGGCTAGAGAAAGCGTTTAAAAATAAGACACAAAATGTCCACATCACAAAGAAAATCACTGAAACTTTTAACTGCATATTCATATACGATTGCCAGTTGTTGAAGAATGTGTAGACAAAGAAGGTGGAAGAGAAAACAAAGAAGTCAATAAAGACTAGAAAAGATCAGCATCTAAAATATATAAAAACTACAAATAAATAAAAGGGGGTATAACACTAGAAGAATGGTAGGAAGCTTTAAGCAGAAAGTTTATACAAAAGGAATTCTATTTAGTGAATTTATGTGAAGATAGGTACAGATGCATACAAACATATAAATTATGCATCTATTTCTAGTTTCAGCTCTGACAAGTAGAGATCTTACAGATTATCACTCTCATCTTTATAACACAAAAATTGGACTAATTAAAAATCAGTTATTTTTCTGGGCCTCACTATTTAAATGAAGCCAAGGGGCAAATTGCTATTGTAAAATCTGGAGAGAAGATGCCCCCAAGAAATACAAAAGCCTGGCATTTATTCTGTTATCTAATAGTTATTACATATAATAGAACTTTTTCTACCTAGTGATACAGAAAAGAGAACAGAAACATCAAGTAAAATAGAAATATATTTCCTATGTTATTGACAGGAAGTAAACCAGTTAAACCAAATTATTTGGATCAATTCTTTTTTCTTCTGCCAAGAGAGAATTTTTTAACTATAGTGAACTGAGAAAAATGAGTTTTAACTCATAATACTTAATCATTTATACATACTGAGATACTCATTAAATGTATTATTGCTTGTATCTAGATGTCCCCCGCCCCAGAGATTCATGTGTTCATATATGGGGCTTTCCAGAGGTGACTGAATCTAGGGTATATGAATATTGAGTAAGAGTTTGTGATAATTAGATTGGTCCACTAACCGGAATTAGCACAATTCTGGGTGCTCATAATGGCATTTGTAGCCTAAATGGCACAAAAGAGAAAGGTGGAAGGCAAGCTGCTGCTGCTTGCTGCTCTCTGCCTTCTGCCTGCCCTACCATGAACTGTTTTCCTCTATACTGCCCCCAGCTATGCCATGCTGTCTTAGAGCCAGATGACTAGTGACTTAAACCTGTACACATGGTGAGCTGAAATAAAGATTTCCTACTTTAACTTCTGGGTGTTGGGTAGTTTGTCCCAGCAATGAGAAAATAACTAAGACAAAATGATACGTCTTACATTTGCTTTAAAATAATACCCCATATGCACACAAAAGGAAAAGTGGGTATGGAGGAAGGTGAAACTAGATTGCAAATTGATCACTATTGAAGTTAGTTGATTTGTCAATTCATTGTATTATTATATCTTTTTTTATGCATTTATAATTTTGCACCAGAAAATGTTGAAAATTAGGAATAAGCAAGTAGTTCAGTGGTAAAGCACTTGCCCAGCAAGTGTAAGGCTCTGGCTTCAACCTCAACACAGAAAAAATAAGTTAGCAAATCAAGTAATTTTTGTGTAACTGTTTCTTATGAAGATTCAAAAACCAAGTGCTGCATGAGGTAAAAATCCATGTTTATGAGTAATAGATATTATTTTATACATTTATTAAAGAAACTGCTTTATCCCAACTGAAGTTCAGCAGTAAAGTGAGCATCTGCTTTCTTTTATTTTCCACTTTTAAAAGACACATGATATAAAGAGTCCTGTTTATGAGTTGAGAAAAATTGTATCACCCCTGATCTGAGGAATGTAAACTTAAGGACTATAAATGGCACCACACAAACACAGGGGGACTGCCCATAGAATTATGTGAAAATCTATTTTTAAGGACTCGGAGTGCCAGTGTGCTGGAGAAATCAGGTTTAGCAATTTGAATTCCCACAACAATGATCTTGAAAATAACACTGTCCTTTCTAGACAGTGCCTGGAGAAATGAGTTCTCCAGGGCCACAGGCTGCCGCGGTAGGTTGAGGAGACCTTCAACACCCGGTATTACTTATTACCATCAGCCCTACCTATCTGCAGATCACAGGACTGGCGGATGGGGAAGGCTGCTTGTAAGGTGCTTAAACATCCACCAGTTTGGGGAGTTGCAGGGGATCTTGGAACTGAACCTCTGTGGATCCCAAGGGACAACTGTGTAAGTGCAGCTTGGTGGATTCTTAGCTCCTGTGCAAATGTTAAAGCTGTTAATTTTGTTTTGTTCTGTTTTTGTTTTGACTTACCATTTTTGTGGTTGGTTTGATTTATTTGTTCACCAGTTGCGGTCATTTTTCCAAGAGGCTGCAATGAAGTTTCTTGTGGTGACGCTTACCAAGTCTTCTTCTCCTCTGAGTTTATTTATATGAACTTGCTAAGAGGGACTTGCACTGTTTCCAAAGAGCTTCAAGCAACACAAAGCCTACAAATGCAGATAACTACATGTATCTTTTTCCTTTTTTGATCCTTTTTCCTTTTTCCTCTGTCTTGAAGTAATCTCCTGGTCTTGGAGATTGCCTTCCAAATGAGTTGAAATCAGTAGTCCAAACACATATACCGTACATAATTGTTCATTCAGCTCCCAGAGGAGAGAAAAGCAGAAGGGTCTCTTTCAGCTTGTATCATTCATAATTCCAGGTGATATACACCATTATTGCTTTGTTTGCTGTAAACACAAACATGCCTTGACTTCTATACAGCAGACTACTGAACGTTTACTTCGCAAATGCTATGCGAGGCACAGCGTGTAAAGCGTAGCTTGGAGTTACAAAAGTAAAAGAAGAAAAACAAGTAAGAATACCTTTAGATTATAATGGGCTCAGTGACAACAACTGCTGACACAATGATGAGAGCATTGCCAGAGAAGCAAGTGTGAGATTAAGGAATGTTGCATGACTTCTTGCTAATCTCTGAGTGCGTAATTCCACAATTCCGCCTGATAACTATGTTTTTCCCTTAAAAAAATAAAGAGAAAAATTTCAAGAGACATCTGAAGGAAGAGCATACGTAGAGGAAGGAGGAGTCATGTAGTCATGTGACCAAGAATGTGGTATGCTTGCAAAGGCCTGGAGATAAGATGGTTACACAACACAGTCAGACAGCTTGGGGTCTCCAAGCATTGAGAACTGAGGTCAGGTAGAGGCTCAGACCACAGAGAAGTGGATATTAGAAAAAGTTTTGTTACTCAACATTACATAGGACTCAAACAGGCTACACATAGATCAAATCTTAAAGTATGGCCTAGACTTGCCTAGGCAGTCGGTACATGTCTTAGCACATCTGAAATTCCGGTTAGCTGGTGAACTTGTCAGGAGCACATGTCAGCAAGAACTGTGACAAAGAAACATCAGGAAAATACATTTAAAAGAAAACAGGGACCAGGCATGAAAGAATCGGCCCTAGAGTGGGGGCTTGGTTGTTGAAGGGAATTGATGACTTCAAAGACAGCTTGGTTTCTGAAAATATTTTATACCTTCAGCCTGACTTTGAGGACCTATATTGAGCCTTAAAATGGGAAAGGGTGGTGAGAGAGAAGGATAAAGTGCAAAAATTAAAACCTGATCCTGTTGCCTTATTAATCCCTTGAAAATATTGGGCTATAAACTCTTCTTAGAGCCCTCTCTGAGTGCCCACAGAGGTTATCTCCTCTTGCTCTTCCAACTTGGCCACAGTGCTTGGCACACAATGACATCCAGAATTCTATAGAAAATTGGTGATATTGCACGTGAAGACAGCAGTGACAGCATCAGGAAGGTTGCCAGAGTCTGCGAGAGCAGGAGAAGTGGTGCATGGGAGAATGTCATGCCTTTGAAGCCAGCTTGGCTAGAGACTTGTTCATAGCCTAGGTGAACCACCTACTGTGGTCCTCAGCTACAGATGATGTGAGCGATTTTCACACCATGTGAGGTGTGGAGAATGCCAGCAGAATTGCAATCCAGCCAAGTATTAATCTCCCTCCACTGGACTTACACATGGGGCCAGGGGACAGCTGGGTTACAGAGCACACTTCCTGTCTCAGGGCTGTATTCTATTCACTGTTAAACTGGTTGAACCAAGCAAGGAACATGGTAGATCCTCAATAACTGTGTTAATTTGAGTTTAATTTTTATTTAAATAAACTGCAGTGAAGTAGCAGTCAAATATGAATTGATCAGTCTTCAAAATTCTATGTTTTAGACAGAATTAGAACTTCTCAGCTACTTTCTTTCAAGGTGAGGTAGCCCAACAACTGGCCATGCAACTTCTTCCTTCCAGGATCTTTTATGTCATGCTGAATTTGTTTTTGCTAAAGCTACTGAAATCAGTACCTCATGGCGATATTTCTTTCACATCTCATTCAAGATGTGTCGCTAGCACTTTGTACTACCGTGCACAAAGTATCCTCCCAGGCCCCTGTAGAGAGGAGGGCAGCAGTAACCATGTCCCTTCTGCATTCTGGGGCTCAGATATCCTTTATGAATTTCAGCATACTTCCCAGTAAAATATATACCTCATTCCAACCCAGCATACAGCCATGAACTTTTATGCAAACAAACAAGGTGTTTCTAGGGGGACCCTAAATGAGGTAGAGGCTCCTTGATTTGAACCTGTCAGTAAATGGTGAGGGAGACAAGCGGAAAACGCAGTCAGGCCAACTAATGGTCTCGGAATAAACTCTCCAGATGTACTGCATGTATTTTTTTGGCCCACCCTCAGGTTGTCATCGACATTTCAACATTTAATGTTTTACTTCCTGCTTTCTTCTTGCCTGCCATAGCAATTGAACAGATATTCCCTCTTTGCAGAAAGCATTATACACATTTCTCTCTTTCCTTGTGCTCTAACCTGTGAGCATCTTAAGTAGGGTCTCCATCCCGGGAGGCAAGTTAATATCACGGAGGGAAGGCTGACATGTCAGAGCTGTCACATGTCAATCATTACTCGCACTTCCTGCTATGAAGTGCACACGGATTATTTTAACTTCTTTGTGCCATCTCCTTTCCTACATTTTTCTGGTGAAGAGAGAGGGTATTTCACTGCATACGAACAGTCTAAACAGAGAGGGGGCACATTGCTGAGGGAATTATAAACTTGCCTGGTATTATCAGCAGCGATTTCCTGCTTCCCTCTGAGGTGCCCTATTGTCCCCTTCCGCACTTGCCGCGCTAGACTCTAATAGTGCCTTTATCCTCTCCACCGCTCTCAAGCCTCTCTATGGCTATCATTCCCCAAGTTTCCATCAATCAGCAGCACTGCAGGGAGAATAAGAAGGTAATAATTTGAATATCATGAGAGCCAAATCATTCCTGAATGGAATCGATGGGGCAGCGCTAAGTGAGGGAAAATGCTTTGTTAGTGAAGCCATCAACTTGGCTTTCATATTTTCTGCTTCTGAAGTTCCAGGGGGTTATGGTGTGACAGGAAGGAGCCAAAGAAGGTCTCCCTGCTAGGGGAAGCTTCTGCTCTCTCTTTCAGCGTCTACTGCCTTTGTTGGTGGTGGATGGATTTTACAAACCTGGTTCAGAAAATGTAGTCACAGAGAGCTTGAGGCTTATTTCATAATCCTGTCACTGGTACAAAGTGTAAACCCCAGACAATGGATGAGTTGTAGAGAGATGGAACTCTCTACTTTGCAGATGGTAAACTGCGTGAAATATTAGTTATACTTTAAAGTGACATTAACTTGTTGAGGTAGTTAAGCTTAACTATTTCAATTTGAGTGGCTTGGGATACACCTATGGATGTGTTTGAATATGTATCGGTGTGTCATGTGGCACAATCTTGGGTACTGTATCTGGTCCCTTGTCTTGTGGCTGCCATGAACTAAGCACATTTGTTCTGCAGCACCCACCATGGTGTTTTTGCCTTGGAGCTGGCTGACCATGAAGTAAGCCTCCTGCAACCATAAACCAAAATAAAACTCTCCTCTTTTAAATTGTAGCCATGGTGTTTTGTACACCAACAGTGGGAAAGCTGATACACTTGTATTGGATAGATATGGTGCTGGAACTAGACAAAGATTAGTACAATACTGACTTTTCCTACAATCTGAGTGTGATCACCTGTTATGGATTAGACATATGGAAAGAAATAAGCAGACAGGTTAAATTATTTACAACAAAGCCCAACTGGGATATAAGCTATTCTTTCCGTCCTTGGGCTTTAGAACTCCTTCCTCTTAGGTCTCCGGACTCTAGGAGTTACCACAGTGCCCCTTACTCCCTGGGGTTTTGGCCCTCAGTATCAGACTGAGGATTATACCATCAGCTTTCTCTCTCTCTCTCTCTCTCTTTCTCTCTCTCTCTCTCTCTCTCTCTCTCTCTCTCTCATCTCTACACATATCCTATTTCTTTTGACTAATACAATACCAGGGAATGGGAAACTTGACTATTCCCACCCATGACCCAGAACATTCCAATATATAGAAGGAAAAATTTTTTTAAAAGTTGTCATCACCAGGACACAAACCACACTAAGCTTAGAGGCCTAAGCACTGAAAATAAAATCATTTATTTGATGGGAATTCAGGGATTTGGGTAGGGCTCTTCATGACATCAGAGAGAACAGTGTGACTGTGGGCAGAAAATCTGGATGCAGGATGGCTCATGCAGGACAAATTAATGTTGGAAGTCTCTTGGAGCCCAGAGGCCTATGGCCAGAGTTTCTTCCTTGTGACCTCTTGCAATGCAAGATTGGATTCTAAGAAGGAATATCCAAAAGCTAGCAACCTCGGGCTGGGGATATAGCTCAGTGGAATAAGCGCCTGCCTAGCAAGCGCAGGGTCCTGAGTTCGATCCCCAGTACCGCAAAAAAAAAAAAAAAAAAAAAAAAAAAAAACAAAAGCTAGCAACCCTGCATAAAAAATCACAATACACAGATGCTGATCACACCTCAGATCTCTTTGCCTTAGCATTTCACCAAAGCTGGTTACAGGGGCAAAGAGAATGAGGGAGGAAAGTAGTAAAACATGGTTATCAGAAATTGGCTTCTCAGAGGGCCCCTGAGATGGTCATCTATGATGAAAAGCATGTTGACTTTGATTTGACTAGGGCCTCTGACTAGTACTTCACTTACAAAGTTGAAAACATTTCTTAACCTCTCTGGTCCTTTTCTTTTCTTATGTGTAAAGTAATATTCACAAAATCTACCATATGTTTTTGGTTAATTAGTATAATTTCCACATTTACATGGGATTATTATGTTCCCTTCTTTGAGAATCTATCAACTCTTAGTACAAAGACATCATGGTTTAATGACCATATGACATGAAGACTCCAAAGGTGGCAACCATGGCTAGTCTCACAGAACTATCTAGAAATAACACCAGAGATAACCAAATTTTCATTTTCTTGTTCAGAAAAATGAAAGAAATTTCAAATCACTTTACGGGATGTTGACATGAAAGTAGGCCAGCTGCTCAGGAGCTCCATGATGGATCGCAAAACTATGGTCTTGGGAGGAAACAAGGATGGGCTGTAAGTGCCGTTTGAGCTACCGAGTGAATTCATCACTTTGCAATTGCAGTGTTCTCAACCTCAGTTTCTCCATGTCAAAAATGAGATATTGGAAAAATGAAATAAAGTGGTAGCTATAAAGTGTTTCTTTCAGAGTCCTACACCCACTCCTGCATATGCTCAATAAGTGGTGTGGTTTTGCACTTGTCCTTATGACATGGCTAGTAACCCAAATTTAAAAAATAAAAACCTGAAAGATAGCAGATTTCCTATATCTTCATTTTCTTGCAGTCTTTGCCTCAGGATTTCAATACATCTGCTCTGGACCCTGGTGCGGTTCTTCCCAAGTTCTATTCAGATCCTGCAGTGCTCTGGGCCCTTCCTTAGCCAAGTCCAAGTTTCCTCCTACTAAACAAGCATACACGCCTGCATGCGATCTGCATTGCACACACTATTCAGTGTTTTACAAACGAATGATGATTTTACTATAATAATTTTTATCACAGTAGCATAGAGATACTACTATTGTGTCTAAAGGTATAGTAACAGTGTCTTTTTTGACTATATGTTTTTCTATCATTTCCCTACTAATGTATGGGCCCGTAGTCAGTTCTAGACTGTCGTGGTGAATGCATGGGAATGAGTATATATTTTCTTTCTCTCCTGTTGCTTTACCAACTTTACCAGCTTTGCCTCATGGTGTCAACTGGCTGCCCCCATTTCTCCCACTGCCTCTGCAGTCTCATCACTGGGAGGTAAAGGAAAAGGGAAGATGCCCTAGAACTTGCTCATGTGCCCTCAGCACACACACCACTGGCCAGGATGTAAGGACACAGCCAAAATGCACTTCAACAGGGGCTGAAAAAAACGTATCTTCACCAGGTGGCATCCTGTCCACTAAAACTCAAAGGCTCTATTATTAAAGAGCAAAAAGGGAGTAAGGAAACAGAGTAGACCCCACAAACTAGGGCTGAATCTCTAGCTGATTCAGTGTTATTTTACGGGTTTCTTACAAAACATTTTCATGTCAGAATCCTTCTCTGAAGTAATAATACACATTTTGTTAGACACAACTGAATTACAAAATTACATTAGTATTTTTAAAAGAAGCATAATGGTTCTGTACTTAAACAATAGCTCATATGTATTTTTAACATTTCTCAAAGAGAAAGTGTTAATAATGAACATTAACATAAGTGTTATAACAAATAGAGCTACATGCTTTTGGCAAGTGTCAAGCAGGCCAGCCGCACAGGTAATAGTTTATGGCAAGAGGTGGGAAACTTTTTTAAAGAGTCAGACATAGATGTTTTGGATTTCCAGAGCTGTTCTCTTTGTGATGCATCTAGTCGACTGTGCACAGTGATACCACTAAAAAAGTGTATCTGTTTTGTTTTCCTCTAAAACCTTACTTCTGAACACAATTAGTGGGCCATGTCTGGTTCATGGGCTGTAGTTTCCCAGTACATGATTTACTATCTGCAATGCTTAATTATGCTTAAAATGTTAAAAATTAAATATATTTCTCCTTACAATATAATTATTGAAATTCTCTGGGAAGTAATTTGATATATAACTTTACATCAGATCTCATTGACTGACTAGTTTGAGTAAAGAAAATACTTGTTACACTGTGACTTCTGCTATTAGGATACTTGATCACTGGCTGCAGATGAAGGAAATACGGTATTCTTAGAATAAATTTCTTTACATAATCATAGGACAAACAGATAGTAAAGACAGTGTTCCAAATATATCCAAAATGTGCAATTTCTATGACTCAGTTATTCGATCTTTGAATTAAGGTTTGGATGTATCTAATTATCTCTACCAGTTCTAATCATCCTGCCTTTACTGAAAAATTTAGTTTTGGCAATTTTTTGAGAAAATAAGTCTATTCATTCACTCGCTATTATACAATTACAATGGTCCATGTGGTATTCATATCTATTGATATAACAGTCATGGAATAAAACTAAACATATGTTTGGCATACCATACTAGTAAGAGAGACCCGAAAGGAAGTAACAAAATGACAGAAGGAAGGATGGAAGGAAGGAAGCAAGGAAGGAAGGGAGGAAGGGGAGGGGGAAATAAGATAGTAATTTTTTCAGTTGCTATATAGAAAATTAGGAGAGTGCAGCCATAGAAAGACAATTTGAGATTATACTTAAATCTCCAAAACGGAACATAAAGAGATGGTATGTTTGCACTTTAGGTTATAATAAGGAGAAAAAAATCATTACAGGAAGGACAAAAAGCTAACAAAAAGCTAACAAAAGGTTGCTGGAGATATTCAAGAAACATAAAGTGCCACCACATAAATGTGGGAAGGCAAGTAGGGCAAGAATGGTTTTTGTGGAAGTTATACTTGTGCATGATAAAACATTGGAAAAGAGCCATGTGACCTATGGTAGAGCTTAGCTTCTCTTATGAACCCAACAAGTGGCTTCTCTTGGTTGTCTTTCATAAAGTATTACAAGGTAGAGATCAGTCAGACAAAATGCAGCCATTTGTAAGCAGGGCCCACAGCATATGTAGAGAATGGAGAGAGAGATCATGAACCTCCCAGGGTTGGACAAACTCCCTCTTGATGTGCGGTCAGAGTGTAAGCGAACGTGGGAACCACTACACTACAGAAAACGATGGTGTTGTCAGAACGTTTATAGCTAGAGTCCTGCACTTCCAACTGTGTTTTGCTCCAGAGCATGATGGGGACATGGTTATTTGCTTATTCAAAACATTCAACGTGTCAGGGACTAGGTATTTGCTTGGCAGTGGAATTTTGTCTTCATTCCTTGTTTCCTCTGCAGTTTGGTGTGAAAAATAGCCCTTAAGTGCAATTAACAGTGATATTTGTCATTCCTGGGACCATCCACAGCTGTTTTCTGGGCCTGATCCACCACGGCCTTTATTCTTCAGCCTCTTCACTATGGATAGGCAGGGTGATCTCAGAAATCATTCCCCAAATTAACCCCTCCAGCACCACATGGAGAAGAGCCCCTGGTGATCTGGGACACCACAAGTCTGAGTGAATGAGACATGCAGTCCTATGTATCTGGGCCTTTCTATATGTAAGACTTTCTCCTTAACTGAAGTTTCCTTATCTAACACATAGAAAAGGAAGCGGGCCTGGGGAGAAGACAAGGGGCTGTGCTGCTTCTCTGTTCTATCGTGTTGAGTTCTAGATCTCTGTTAGAATCCCAGGAAGATGCTTGGAATGTACTCCTCTGAGATTCCTGGGGGAAGTCGGGGTGGGAAGTTGAATGTCACTGGAATTTAGATGATATCTACAATCATGGTGCCAATTTTCAATTAGAAGGACCTTCTGGGATGAGCTAGGAGCAGTCAACATTTAGGAGTCAGAAGGAATAGAGCCAGAGACAGGAATGGGGCGTACCGTCTGTTCAGGAGGGAATGAATGATGTCACCAAAGGTGAATCCTGCCTAAACACAATTCATGTCCGAGGTTTCTAAAATACACATCACCCCAGGAGTCTCTTTGGTAGGTAAAACATTGCAGCCCCTGGGATCGAATGTTAAAGTTTATTTCTACAGAAGTCAGTTCCACGGACAGCACACCTGTGTTTTTGGGAGTCCTTTTTCTCAAGGGAATAGTGAGTCACAAAGTTTGAATTTAACGCTTCATTTTGCATTCCCCTAAGGTCCGATGGGGCTACACAAACAACCATTTCCTGTAACCTCAGACCATACATCCAGTTCTCACCTCAGTTCTGCCACCCACACACGCTGACATGGTTTCCTCCCACCACAAACTGAAATGAGCCAGAGAGAAAAGCCAGTGAGCAGGAGAAAATGGCAACAATCACCACCATGGCAGTTTCTCAGGCAAAGCACCCCATCACACATTTACCAAAAGGACAGAACAGGGGGGAACTGATTATTCTCATTTTCTCTTCACAGTTCAAGGGTGCCCGAACATGCAAGCTACTTCCTATGAATAAGGACCACGAAGGCCTAGCCAGAACCCAGAAGCATGAGAGAGGGCCATAGATTATTCTAACCCAGGTTTTGTGTGATGTCCAGCAAAGCTCTGGGTAGTGACTGATTCAATTTTGGAATAAAACATTTCCTTGAAGGGAGATTATTCTTTAACTTGCTTTACTTTGTTAAAAGCAAAAGTGTAAAGAGCTGTTCCAAAGAGATTGCAAAATTCAGTGGTGTAAATAAAATAGAGGCCCATTTCCCTCCTCACTCTCACCTAATAGTCAGTGATGAGCTTGAGTGGGAAAAATCCACCAACGATCTTCACATGTGTTAACTCCTAGGCTCCCCAATGTTCCCATTATCTGGAGTGACTTGTACAGACAAGGGCAGGCCGGGGACGGGGGGCTGGCTGCAGAGTCTCCACCTAAGAAGCTAACTATAAAGACCCTGGAGAAACTTAGCACACGTTGGAGTCATGTTACGGGAAGACTTATCTTCTAAAATAAGAAATGCTTCCAGTGTTTTTCAGGAAAATGACTGTCACCTAGCCTGTCTTTCTATACACTCTCAAATGCTGAGATGACAAAGCTACAACATGGAAACCGTCCTTACCACAGCGCCATCCTTCTTGGCTGGGTGTACGGCCTGTGGTCTTGACAGGGCACGCATTCGGAGAGCTATTTGCTCTCTCCGTAAAGAGAGATCCATCCACTGCACATCCTGCCCTGGGCATCCCTTCTCCCACGGTGACTCTTGGTCTCTTTGTGGATTACACATTCACCTTATCAGCAGTGCTGTTCATTTCCCACCAGCCAAAATAGTTCAGTGGGCTCAAATCAGCCAGGGCAATATGTTCCCTTGTTATTTTCTTTAAACCTTTTAGTAAGAACAGCAACCCATAGAGGAAGCCCTAGAGCCCCATCCCTATTTATTTTATTGTCTGGCTGTAATATAAGGAGATGCACTAAAAATGTCAGAAGTGAACAGATTGGAAATGGTGTTTCAGTCCTCCAGGTGTGAGTCAAACTCTCTAGGAAACTAATCTTTAAAATATTAGCAATTGACCACACTGTTTTAAACCATCGAATAAAAACATGATGGCTCTTGCTCTTGTCTGCTGGCTACATTACTGCACACTAAAGTGCATTGGGAAGGAAATCACTTTTCTGATTCTACCACCCAAGACACAAGCCCCCAGGCAGAAGCACCTGCTTCCCTCTTGTGCCATTTCAGGGAATGATGCTCCCAACGTCCAGCTGCATTCTTCCCATAGGTCACAGCTGATTAGGAAGCATCAGCTGCACTAAGCCAGGAAATGCCTCCCTCCCTCTGCCCTTCACAGGGCATCTGAATGTTTTGTAAGACTGATACCCCCGCAACATTCCAGTGTGTCATCTTAGCCTGCCTTATGCCTCCTGCTGCCCTTGAAGTCTCAACTGGACCTGGGATTCCTTTCCATTTCCTGTTCTGAGCTTGTTGTCCCGAGCTTATTACCCACCAGCTGTGGCCCAGCTGCTACATTCCACATTGGAGGTGGCATCGTGCACCTGGCCTATGAGCTCACTCCCTTCTGCCTGCTCGCATGGTGCCTTAGGACTTTAGGACTTTGGGGTCTTTGTTTTGAAAGTTACTCTATAAATGTCAAGTGTTACTAACTATCCAAATTAGGGCCATGAAAACCAAAAGGTTTGGGAAGACTGAAGATGGAGTGAAATATGTTTTTTAAAAAACTAAAAGGTTTTGCATTTTGGTTCCTATTCTTTCCTTCTCCATCTGCCACATTAATTGGATTTCCAAACCAGCAACCAAAGCACAGAAGTGACCATATCCTTAAATGTGTATGTTGATACAAATGTGAAAACATTAACCATTTTCAAAGAAAACAGTGATTATTATTATTTTCTCATTCACATTAATTTTCTTTTTTTTTTTTTTTTTTTTT